>JAQFZE010003280.1:0-12870 GCA_034695245.1 Dicyrtomina saundersi | reverse complement strand
CTACTACTACTACTACTACTACAGTGAAGAGGGAGATAGGGAAATAGGGAAATGGGGGGAGAGAAGACAGAAAAAAAAAGAGTAGCTTTGAGAGGCAGGAGTCGTCATAACTCGTAACTCTTTTAATGGAAGAATAGATTTTTCATCCGAAATCCATAAAAGTGATAAATGGAGAGTACGACACGCGTTACATCTCATTGTGTTTTATACCTGGGCTATGGGTAGCAATTGTATTTATAGTGTGGTGAAAGGAGCAGGGATACCTTTCCCCATTTTATTTTATCGCCATTTTTACGCTTGAACGAATACGATACATTTATATTCAGAGAATTCAACTCCACGTTTCCACTGAGCACATTTATAGTGCACGTGGGCTGACAACGGGATGGAATGACACGCCGACTGCAGCTCAGTATGTTTAACCCAACCGAAGTCATGTAAAGTGACGGACTGAGTCAGAGTCTATATATACAGAGTGAAGTGCTGGGGCACATAGTTCCCTATATGTAGCCCCGCACCGGCATCCGCATCCGCAAATGGGCACATATATGTACTCGAGTGCACTGCCTAGTCTACACTATGTAGAGATCAGAGTGCAGTGCAGTGTAGTGACACGGGAGAGAGAGAGAGAGACGGAGAGTGGCGAGGGAAGGGAGAAAAAAAAGTATATGAGATTGTTGTAGGTGGAGCGAGACGAAATCTGAGATTTGTCGATTGTCTTTCGGCTCTATTTTGAATGGTGACTCGCTTGAAATGACAATAGGCTGAAGAGGCGGTTCCCACCGGGAGTATGGGATCCACACTTTCACTGTGAAAAATAGAGAATGAAATGGGCTTTTCTCTCTCTCTCTCTCTCTCGCAGTGATCTTGAAATCGTGGAGAATCAAAAGAAATTTTTAGTTTTTTCCTTCCAGTTGAAGGAAAGGAATGATCCGGAGGAGTGTTTGTTTACTCTTTTGTGGCAACTTCTATGTTTTCCGATCCTTTTGTGTTCCTTCCCCAGCCATGGATATTATGTGTTGTAAGTATGGGTAGCTTGGAAATGGTCTGTTGTTCAACTTGTTTAGAAACCTTTCCGTGTGTGTGTGTCTCACGATGAGGATCAAGACGGCTAAAGCGATCATCTCTCCCGATGATGAGAGCTCACTCAATTCTTATACATGTAGCTATATATTGGTAATCTCATGTGGAGTGTCTGGATATGTTCAAGGTCTACAGTCGGCATACATATACAAAATGAAAAAAAAATGTAGAAATGAATTTTCTCGGTCTGTCTTTGATTTTGTCTGAGTTTTTCCTCCAACTCTCATCCAGTTTTCTTAAGCCTCAAGAGTAGCCTTTTTTCAATATTACAGTTTGAAAGGGACGGTGGAGTGGTATAGGGAGCTGAGGAGGGAGTGAGAGACAAAGGGACGCGTCATGTTAAGGTTTCATCGATACAAAATTGATTGTTTGAGCAATCTGAACCACATTCCATCTCTTGACGTTTTTACCGATAAATCATAGGATGAAAAGACATTTTCCCGGTTTCACTTATCCCCTCAATATGGCATCGTATCAGTTCTTTTCGTTTTGCCATTTGTATGAACGTCATAATCATAATGTATGACATTGCTGCAACCTGTTCATCCACAGTGGGGCCACACAATCCATATTTATGATTCAATCCTATGTTGGTTCTTCGCAGTTGTGGTAGTGGCAGTGTGTAGTGGTGGAGGAGCAGGTAGATATGTATCTATTCCTTATGGACTCGCAGCATCTTCTGCATCACTTCCAAGACGTATGGATGGGATCTCTCTCTCTCTCTCTTGATCGTATGTATGATTCAAAGCATTGCATTCTTGTTGATCGGGTTTTCAGAATTTTTCTTATGAGCTCGTGGATTTTATGGAGTGTGTGCTACTTTGGGCCGCTCCATCCTTCTCTCGAGTGTGTAGGTGACGCGTAAGATTAAGATACCGTATATGTTCAATTTGAGAGAAGGAGGGCGTCCATTTAATCTTGTTGCACGCAATATAAATTTATACTTTATTATACACTGCAAGTAAAATATGATATTAGCTCAGCTTTTCCCCTCATGTGTCTCCCAGCTCAAGACCTTAAATGTAAAATTGTAAAATCATTTTATGCGGTCAAAGTATAGAAAAATGGGGATGGTATGCTCATGAGTTTTGACTTGTAATAATGTGATTATTGTAATCGTAGAATTGTGATATGACTTACGAGGATGTTCTTTTAGGAGGCTTGGGACGACAAATATATATGTGGACTCGGCGTATAATCTGAGGCTCTGTATGTATATGAAGTGGGCTCTCTCCCTCCCTCGCTCACATCTCTCAGGCCGAGACGATGATGAGTGAGTGAGTGAGCGAGCGAGCGGAGGAAATAATAAATATGAATGGAGCGCAAAAGAAGGATGGATGGACACGGATGGATACGGGTGAATGGATGCATAATGTAAAATGCCTAATGTTTTTAATTTTATTTTCAGATGAGGGCTTTCTTCGTATGTCACGAGGCGGAGAGGCTTTCGGTCGACGACCACCTCCACCACCGCTCATGTTGAATCCACCCCATTTGTCCACACAGCCACCGAGGCACTTCCAAACACCCTCACCTAACCCCAAAGACAAAGTGAAGCCGCCCTCCCAAGGCTCGCCCAGACATGATCTAAATCCAAGTGTAGATAAAGGCTCCGACAGTGTCAGTAGTAATCACTTGAATCGAACTAGTAGTAGTGGTAGTAGTGGTAATAATCTCAATAGTGGCGGTGGTCAGCAAGGATCCCGGAATGACGAGGATCACCATGGTGGGGGAGAGGGTGGCTCACCCAGTGGAAGCAACAACGCCGCCAACAATAACGGGCAGCTGGGGGGGAGTGGTGGGGGGAGTGGGGGTGGGGTGGGGAAGCCCTTGGAGAAAGATGTGAATGCTGTCTTCTCGAAGGTATCACCCGGAGCCGGGACGGGCTCGGGTGACTCAGGGACAGACTCAGATGCTCATCCTTTACTTGGAATTACTCCAGCTGCTCCTGGAGAGGCATTTGACTTCAATCCTATTCTTTCAAACCCTGCTGTCACTCGTATTTTAGCAGGAAGTTCCGGGAGAATGCCCCAATGGGAACCCACGATGTCTGATTTTCATGGTAATGGTCTAATGAATATGTTTTCTCGCTACACCCGCCCTTCATGTTAATATGGAAAACCTTGTACTCTTGAATACGGAATGAAAGTCTCGACGACTTGAGAAAAAGAATCTCCTCTGGAAGATAGAGAGACCAGATGTATTATGGGAGCGGGTAGGAAGGGGAAAGGAGAGGCGCTGTAGTCACTGTACAAAAGAGTTGAGTTAAGGCTCCGGCCCGAGCATAAAAGTATTATACACTTTTCCACTAGAGACATCTCCTCCGCTCCCTCCATATTTAGATGAGAGTCCAAGTCACTAAGGGAGTTGGAGACGAGTCTATGCGAGCAAAATGAGTTTTTTCTAGATTTATTGGTAGAAGATTGTGAGTACATTGTGTTGAGGAGCTAAGCGCAGAGTACAAGCAGAGTAGAGTTTTTTAACAGTTAGGAAACTCCTATAGGCATATTATGCACTCCCCAACATCTTCCGTACACTTATACATCTGTAGCATTGCGTAGGACATTTCCCTCATTTTTTTCTTCGTCAAAGATCCATTTTCCCCTCCTAGGACTTTTTTTCCCAAAGACAGTCTTTGCGTGTTTTTTGTTTGTTTTGTTTTTTGTTTTTTTTTTGTTTCTGATATTTTGATTTGAACATGAACAAGGAATGAAGATTTTTCTTGTGTTTATGACTCGCTCCACAGAGAATTCCCAAGGACCGGAAGTTAACTACACTGCCGATACGAGTAATACCCGGGCCTTCAACAGCAACTCATACAGTCCTAACCAGCATCAGGGTAGTAGTAGTCCTAATGGTGGAGCAGTTGGGAATTCGGTGGCAGCGGCTGGAGGAGCTGGAAATGGACAAGGACTCCAACAACATAATCCTAAAAATCCTGTTTTTGTCCCATCACCCGTGAGCTCCAAAGGCTCCCCAACTATGTACAATATGGATCAAATGACAAATAATATTGCCATTCCGAAGCATACTCTGCCCAACCCGAGTAATCTAGCCACGTCCCGAACTACAATCGCAGAGGACAATGGTGATATCTATGGAGAGACGAGTCATGGTGGCATGGTCGAAGATAGAGACAACCATCATGATCGTTACAGTCCGAATTCGGGAAGCAGTGGCTCTTCGAATCATTTGGACGATAGCCGAGGGGATGGAGCCAATCCCTATGTGTACGATGAGGAGGACTCGGGAGTCAATGAAGACTCGGCCAGAAATTATTTAGGTTCGAACGCGGGTGAGGCTCAAGGGAAGAGGGGAATTTGGAAAGGAGAAAATGGTCCAAATGGTCAAGATCATTCCGACTCTCGCCACGAGAATGGTACGAACAAATTTCGATTCTTTCCCCTTTATGCATATACACATATATACCTACACTATACTCTCTCCAATCCCGGAATCCCGGTCCCGGTGTACTAGTGATAAATGCTAATGACTCATGTTCAATTCCACTGAAATAAAGTTTAGGACAAATAGAAACTTTTTATATCTTAAGTTCTTTCCATATGTATATTTAGTTAGGCGGAAAGATCCCTCGATTTTTTTTTACTTTCCTCTGTTGCTTTCCTTTCTTTTTTATTTCTTCCATTACACACCCCCACTCTACTTTATTCCTTGTCCCCCATTTCTGTTACGTTACTTGGGAGGAGATTGTGGTAATGTAGGAGACATTCAAAGTTACGTGTGTTTATATATTCGCCTTTGGGAAAAATCCGGGGGGAGAGAGAAAATTGTGGAAGACGTCGCATAGATATATAGGGGGAAATGCTGATATGATTTTGATGGGTGTAGAAATTTGTCAAGTAATTTGGTGAGAAATGCTCAATATATCGGAAATATGATTATTGCAGGGCTCAAATACGTCGTTTGTGATGCGTTGTGTGGAGCCTGGAAACACCAGTGCAAATTGATGGGCATCCTCTTTTCTATTACAAGTGTCCTCTGCCTTTTATTTGCCTTGGCTGTCTTGTACTCCCTTCAATTCCACCTCCGAGGTAAGAGATGCTTTTTTTTTATGTCTCTGTCGTCATTATTTAAGCTAGGGCCATTGTGTGTATGTACTGCATAGGGTGCGTGGCGGATGCGTTGCGGTGAGACTGCTCCATGCAGGGAAATAGCGATGTCTATATATATACAGTAAACATAAGTTACACATAAGTTATTCCGGAGCGCTCAATTCTTATTTGTGCTCATATCCTGGAAAGGAAGAGACTGAGAGGAAGATACAGATGAAAATGAAAATAGGCAAGTCTAATCAATTGTGGTTTAATTTTTTTTGACAGATTTTGCTCCATTCTCAATAATCCTATTGTTCCTGTTCGCAACCTCCGCATCTCGAGCTTTTATCCTTCTGTCAGAGTCGTTTTGTTCCCCCGTGTCGAGACCTTCATGGCTTCCCATCGTCTCCACCCTCCCACCAGCTTTCTTCACGATTGCCATTCTTGTGGCTCTCCGTCTTGCCCGATTCCCATTTCCTTTCATTAAATCTTACACTATTTCCTCCTTTGCAATCCTTGTAATATCCTTAGTAGCCCTACTACCTCCACTAGGACTCTCACTAGGAGCACATTTCCATCCGCCCAGCCATGCTATTTTATCTCAAGTAGCTTGGATTACAGCTCATGTCGTCGTGGCCCTCGTCTCGGTTGCCTATCTTTTCAAATTTCGCCCATTCTACACTCGACTGTCGAGTGAGCGAGGGACGGGAGGCATTGGGAATGGTGCTCCGACGAATTGCATGGCAGGTCTCAATAGTTTATCCAACGGTAATTTTGGGATTGTCAATAGTAGCAACAATTTAAGCTCAGCGCTCAAGAAGAGAGGCTTCGTCGTCAATTGGGGGTGTCTGCAAGCGAGAGCTATGTTTGGAGTTGCTCTCTTCGTTCTTAGTCTATCTACTATGATAATTATCTCCGTTGCAATGGTATGTTTATCTTTCTCAACTAGTATTCCTTTTATAGACTTCCATTTAGTTAGATTATGACCATTTCTCTCTCTACTCTCATGCATGCAAATACATATGTCTACGACTGTGGGATGCTTAGCAAAAATCTACGCCATTTAATTATGTTCTTTCCTTCCTCTCAAGAAGGAGAAGAAGAATCCGTTTTGTGTTTTTTTTTTCTCTTTATTTTTTTTTTCGGGGGGTTTTAAGACAAAGTTAACAAAAAAAAATACCTAAATGGGGATTTCCCACGTGAAGTGACATGTGTGTCAGAGTTAACATGGTTTTGGTCATTTTATGTCTGCAGAGTCGTGGAGAATGTGAATCTTCATCTACGTGGACAGGCTGGGTCCTTAGTTTGTGTGCTAGGATGCTAGAGTTTGCCATAGTCATATTACTTCTTCTCGTAACTATATCTTCCGCTGACGTCCGTTTTTTGAGGTAAGTCCAACAATTCATTCAACTGATAATTCCCTCACTCTCTCTCTCTCTCACACTGCCTACTTGTCTATTTGCTAAAAGAGGCTGAGCTGGATCAGCAATACTTATGTAGACTTGGGTCCGCACTCCCCATGCCCCGTACCCCCTGTACTATGCGGGTACTGGCGGGCGGTGGTGGAGCCGGAGTGTGGATAAGTATGGGAGGACGTGAGAGTTTGAAAGTGTACATTGCATTTACACGGCGGCTTCTTGTTTGAGCGGCTCTCTACAACCGCATCGGGAGTAATACTGATGAAAGGTTTTATGTTCTTTCCCTATATACAGTAGGCTTACTCGCGTTCCAATCAATAAAAGTAACGTCGGGTTGATCAACGCGGATATCTTCCCAACGATGGTGTCGTCCAACACTGCCGTTCAAAGGTGCATCCCCATGTACAGGTGAGTATATATACTTGGGTATACGGATGCATATAGATTTCTTTTGATTCTCCTTACGTGGACATTTCTTTCATCCGTGGAAGAGACAAGGAGCCATGGGAGAGTATGGGTAAAATGAAAGAGGGAGGCTAAGTAAAAGTAATTGAATTTTCTAATGCGGACTCTTAAGTATTCATTGGATGTGATTCGTTCTCTTGTGATTCTAACTCTAGTTCAAATACCCGAGCGGATGTGATGACGTTGGGTCCGACGGAGAGTCGCTCTTCCCTCAGAGGAAAGACATTTGGGGAGCGAGCACTCCCGGGTAAGGGAAATTCCTCAATTCTTTATTTTTTTGAATTACTCGCATGCTTCTGGTGGTGGTGGTGGAACGCATGGTACATATATCATAGGATAGTGTGTGCGTGCTTCTGCTCTGTTTTCTTTGGCTTTGAGATTTGTTGATGTATATTGTATGGGGCGGCGGAGGAGATTGATAAAGTTTGTAGTTGATCTCTCTCTGCTCTCTTTCTCTGCAATGGTGTTGGAATGGTCACTGGTTTTTTTATAGTGGGTGAGTGAGTGAAGTGGAGAGGAATGATTGGAGGGTAAATTTTTAATGTGCAGGTGAGAGATTGGGAGAGTACCGATCTAGCGTGGGTCGAGGTTTACCGCTCCGACTAGGGAATGGACCCTCTCAGTCACTACCCGGAACTCCTTTAGATGGATTTCCTCAAGGTTTAAGACTTCCCGAGCCCGCTCCAGCCAGTCTTCTAGTAACCAAAGTAGTATTTGGGACGCCTGCTGTTTCCCGAGAGGTGAATTTAAATCACCAGCATGAAAATCCTCTACTCTGCACGGGTGAGCCCGGCTCCTCATCCAAAGAAGATCGCGAGACCAATAATATTTACGCGAGTCTTGAGAGTGTGAAGATAGCTTCTATGGTGAATGCGGGCTCATCCACGGGCTCCAACCACAGTGGCTCCGACCGTGTTCTTTTATCAGCTCCCAGAGACTACATCTACTCTATTTCGAGAGATTTAACAAAGACTATTGATTCCATTTACGACACTTCCCGACCACGGAGTAACAATCTTGCTCACACGATAGGTTCGTCTTTTTTTTTTATTTTTTTTTTTATAATTGTTGCATATTTTAAAAGTTTTTTTTTTTAGTTTTTTTTCCTCAGGGATTTACTGTAGTGTGCGTGTAGTTTTTTGTTGGACGAGTCATTAGTGGAATGAAATAATTAAACTCGTTTTTTGTTTTATTTGGTGTGTTTTTCTAGAAGCTTTATGCCCTCCCCTGACTCACACAATGGAGCAAATAGGCTCCATTCCAAATTTAAACGGGAGTCACAATAATCGGAGCGGAGGACATTTTAACTTCCATGCACACAGTTTTCATCACCCGAATGGCAGTGGTGGGGGCGGGGGTGGTGGGGGTGGAAATAGTAGTAATAGTGGTCTAGGACCAGGAAGGACTGATTTAGCAAGGACGATAGACCGTATACGGTATGCAGCATCCGCTGTTCCATCCACCGCTTTAACTACTCCCACCAATAGTCATCCGGGTAGGAATTTTGTGCTCCAGTTGGGAGCTCCCGGAGCAACACATTTACCCGGCATGGGAAACCCACCTCCTTATTGTTCCAGTGAGTCCAGTCACGATGTTACACCTGACTCAGGTATCGTGTCTGACATCCATTCAAAATCAGGCCGAATGGATATTCCCGAAGTCGTCTATGCTAGGTAAAGCTTTTTTTTATTGCCCCACGCAATTTAAACTTGGATGTATTCTTCTTCTGTTCTTGTTGTTGTTGTTTGTTTCTTTCTTATTTATTTATTTATGTACTTTTGACTTGTGTTATATTTTTTTTAGTTGGCTCATATTATATGAAGTGGTGAAAAAGAATAAATTCTGATGGTGTTTTGGAACTTTTGTTTTTTTTTTGGTTTGGACAGGGAGTATAGACGAAACTCAGTGGAAGATGTTCGACGGTTACCACTTCTCCCCTTACCGAAACAACACCGTACAAACACGCCGGGTTCGACGCCACTGTACGATCGGACACCCACATCCCCCACAAATCCTTCCTCCGCGTCCTCACCAGCTATGCATCCTGGAAACTCCCCACAATTCATTCCCACTTCCACACCAAATAATTCAATAGTGGGTCGTGTGGAGCATCTCCTGAATCAAACGGAGCATATTTTGTCGAGGACTGAGTCACTGGACAGTAACTCCAACTCGGCGGGATTGCAAAGACTTTTATCACATAAAGAGCAACTCGAGCATGTCGAGAGACTTTTAGCTCAGGCTGAGTACGCCATTTGGTTAGAGAAGAGAAATTGTGCGCAGCAAGTTAGTCAGCTGAGTCCCGCCGAATCCCCTTGTTCCCACATGTACAGTCAAGGATCGACGGGAAATGCCATTTGCCCCACTTCAACTGCCGGGAGTTCGAGTAGCGTCTCCTCATCCTTCCCGCAACATAATAGTGCCAACAGTGCCAATCCTGTTCAGTCCTTGTGTAAAGAAAACTGTAATAGTAATTCATCGATGGTTGTGAAAAATCATTGCAATAGTAATTCTGGGAGTAACACGAGTTCTTCATCAACCAGTAATCTAAGTAGTACGACTAGCAATCACAATGGGGGTGTCAATAGTAGCAGCCACTACGCCAAGAAAATGTCCAAGAATCTCGAAGAAGAGAGTGTTGTGTAGCATCCTACCCTTTCTCCATCAAACCTCGACTTAATACTACATCTCCCCAAAACTTATTGACTTATCACGGAACTCGACGGAGTGAAACCTGCGTTTTCCCTCTCTCTTCTTCTCTTTGTCTTTTTCATCTCGAGTCGAATTCACTCCGCTACTTCATCCGCACAGACACACACACACACACATCCACACTTACACACTCCAGCACACTCGTGTAGATATGCATGCATGACAGACAGACAGACAGACACCAGAAGATGAGTTTCCTTTTCTGCTCTCCCCGAGCAGAGCTTCCAAGTTTTTTTTTCTTCTCACTTTCCACTGCTGGAGCACGTAAAACTCCCGGCATCACCACCACCAACACCAACACCGCGTCCGCTCCCGCTCCCGCTCCCGCTACACAACGAACCCTTGAATTTCCTTCATAGACCCTCATATATAAGTCATAGAGTAGAGTGAAACTGGAAGTGGTGGGTTTCGGCTTGGTTTAAGAAAGTTTTCACCGAAAACTTTTCTCTTCATTGATGAGGCAGCTGACATCTTCTTTTCATCGAATTTTGGACATGTTTCCTCGCTGTATCATATATATTTTTTTTTCTCTTTCTCTTTTAAACTTGTATTTTGATACATCACGTAGTTCTAGTAATGCCCTTACATAAGCAGTCGGAATGACAGCATCCTTAATGACATTTCTTCATGTTTTTTCCACACCCGTCTCAACGGCTGAAGGTAGAGGAGACAGTCTGCCACCCTCCCTGTCCTTCCCCCTCCCCCCTCCTTCCTTTTCTCCCCCAAGTCTGGTTAATTATTACATTTTTTGACGTCCACAAAAACACACAGAGCTGTAGTTTAGAGCGGTCTCCCCGTCTTCGTTTAGCAGAGTATCCTCGTAATTTATAATAATTAAACTACATCTATTTATTATTCCTCAAAGTATATTTGGATCCTCATTATACTATGTACACATCCTACGAAGCACTAAAGGCACTACACGTTTAGGCTAGAGATAGAATCATAATTATATCATCAGTATAGGTACATCGTATATTCTATACTGCTATATGAGGAGATATACTGCTCGCATAATAGCTATACACTGTTTTAATTATTGTTTTTATTTTATTTTTGATTAACTGCGGCAATGCGTACTTTGCATATTTATTATCACTCTCTCCTCGTATGGATTTATTCTACGGGGGGTTGGGTGCGCAATGATTAAGAAGGAATGTGTTTTGTAGTCTTGTAATGAGCTCACGAATGGTTTGTGTGATGATGATGATAATGATGATGACGCTGATCTACCACCGGAAATCGCAATATTAAATTTTAACAATATCCATACGAATAGAATAGTATATATTACAAAGTAATTACATTCAAACGTCGTTTAGAAAGGAATAGTGGTGTTAATTGCCAAATACTCATAAATTACCTAGTATTCAAAAACTTCCTATTTCAAGAAATTCTTATTAATCTATAGCATCAGAAAGAAAGAGCCAAACCCTCATTGGTGTAATAAGGCAACCGACTCACAAGACTTTGGCATTGAGCATATATAGCTCCTTTATAAATTAAAAGTATATATATAGGGTCCTATTATAGCTATAGGGATACACATTTTACACAGGGAATTTAGTGTGGAGGGAGGCAGGAACATATGGCATCGTATACGTAAGGGAGGAATGTAAGAATCCAACATAATCAAATACATAATAGTAATAATAATAATACTACTCAAGTGCATTTGGCATTTGTAAGGAATCTATAGGGTAGACGGTGAAGAGTGTGACGTGGCTATATTATTACAAGGAACCAATTATCTAATTTATTCACCTCCCTGTTACTATCGTTCGTTCGTATAGGAAACTTTATCCGTGTCGCATTCAGATGGTGAGCGTCTTTCTCAATTTTGTCAGACTAATATTACATTACACGATGAGAGCGTCGGAGAATCGTCTTTTTCTATATATATATATAAGTTATATGGTGGATGAATGGCTTCTTGGGTCTGATTTTTCTGTGTCTTTCTTTCATGTTTTATAATATAGGTATATATATTTTTACATTTTGACTTTATGGTAGTTTTTTTTTCTTTCACGCTGCTGCGAGTCAGTACGAGTGAGTATATAGTGATGGGCTGCTATAGGCATAGGGCATAGGGTATATAGTATATAGGAGAAGACGGAGGAAGGAATATACAGAGAATCTCATCTCTCTTGTGTCTTATGATATTCTCTTTGATCTGTGTTTGTGTGTGTGTGTTGAATCTGTGTAGGAAGAAGAAGACGAAGAAGAAGAGACAATTTAGCTGTCAAACTTCTGAATTGTAATTGTTATAAATTATTGTCAATTTTTATTTATTTGTTATTCCATTATTGGAGTTTCCCGACTCCTCTTGTTTTCTCATCTTTAGTTGTTATATATATTTTTTCTGCCGTTGTTATTTGTATCCAAGTTTTTTGAATGTATCACATCACTCTGTCATTTCATGTGACACAGGATTTTTTAAATTATGATTGATGCAATAATATTTACTCTCGTATAGTTTTCTCGCCCAAAAGGAAGAGCCCTGTTTCATTTCAATCTGCAGAGAGTGTAATGTGACAACTTTTTTTTTCCAAGTTGAGGATTTAGCATGTCTCGAGTCTCAGGACGAGAGTACACAGACCCCTTTAGACGAAGACAAATTTACAAGCATATATATTCCATGTGACGTAAAGTAAGGAGGACAATTTTTCATGATATAGAATTATTTTTTTCCTTATTTACGACGGCCGAATCCTCCTGTAAATTGAATCAGAGTGAATTGTACTTATTTGTCATAACAACACACAGAGAAGAAAAAAAACGAAATAGATATTTATTGTGACCCATTTTAGAGAGGGGAAAAAATAGGAGCTCAGTTTTTTTTTATTCTTACACAGGACAAATTATATTAAAATGCAGGCGTTGCAGCTTAGTTATTCAGGAGTTGCTCAAATTATAATGGTAATTTCTCAGAGGCTTTTAAGAACATCCCAAGGCTTATGGCTCTCTCTCTCTCCCAGGCCCCCATAAACATAAAGTATAATAAATGTACCTTTGTATGTGTACAACAAGAAAATATCTTTGCATGTACGGGCTAAAATTACCACATGAAAATTTAAGATAGAAAATATAGCTTTGACTTTGGCAGACAGCTCTGATTTTTTTTATTCGTCTTTACT
>JAQFZE010003279.1:0-12870 GCA_034695245.1 Dicyrtomina saundersi | reverse complement strand
CATTTGTGTCCGGCCCCTAATGAGATCTGAAAGGGAAGCTCACCCACCTTCGCCTCTTCACCTCCGACGATTCGACCTTCGACAAGCTTCGAAGGCCTGGAGGGGAAGGCTTTTATGGATTATTATTTTAAAATTAAATTTTTCAAATAATTATTTATTATTCCTGGCAATTAAAACTCAGAATAAGATAAAATTTCTTACCAAGTGACAGGGCAGGGTAGCAAGACCCAGGAGGAGAATACAAAGTATAATTTTAGCCATTTCTGTTATTGTTATTTGTGGGGCAACGCAGCAGATTTAGTTCAAGTTCGGACTGCACGATGGGGAACATATTTGCGGTGGTTCGATTTTGAATGAGGACTGGATTGTGACAGCATGTCATTGCTCAGTCTTGGGCCCAGCTAGATCTTACTCAGTTCGAGCTGGTGTTCACAACATCAGATACCCGGATGAAGATCCACTGCCTCTCTCCCAAGTTGTGCGAGTTATTCAAGTCATCACTCACGAAGATTACAACTCATTTGACTTCACCAATGACATTGCTCTCATGAGACTTGACACTTCATTAGTTTTGAGCGAAGCAAATCGTACAGCATGGATTCCTTTGGTGCCCTCAGGGGTTGTTATCGAGGGGGGTGTGGTCGTGAGCGGATGGGGTACTGTTGAGTACGAGGGTTTGGCTCCAACCAAACTTCGTAAAGTGACCGTCCCTGCTGTGTCTGATCAACTTTGGTAAGTTAATTATTTAATATTATTATTATTATTAGTTTTTTTTAATGTTTTCCAACCTTCATAATTTTAACTGATATTTTATTTTTCAATTTAGTCGCGAAGCCTACGGTGAAGCGGATATTGCAGACTGTATGCTTTGCGCCGGTTTTACGGATGGTGGCAAGGGCAGTTGTCAAGGTAGGGCAATAGATTTATTTCAATTTTTTATTTTTTGTAAAATGACTTTTTTAAAAATTACTTTACCTAAGCTTATATCCTTTTTTGATTAACTATTTGTAGGAGACTCAGGTGGTCCATTGACCGTTGTTCAGTCCGGAGTAACCATGTTGGCTGGAATCGTCTCCTGGGGTATAGGCTGTGCTTAAACAGATTTTTATGGAGTCTACACTGAAGTCTCCTATTTCAATGTTTGGATTGCCGACCAAATTTGGAATAGCAGTAAAAACCCATAATAATATTTCAGGATCTCTTCTTTATTTATTTCATCGTATTTCCCATTTAGCAAAATATAAGTATTTTAAAACTGTTACCATTTCTGTATAGGTTGTAATTTTTAATATTTTTAAATAAACTATTGTTCATTGCTGTTAAGTCATTATTGCTCTTCATACGTGGATCAAAAAGCTAATGAATTAGATCACTTAAAATAAATGTAGGTTGCACATTTTTAATGTGAGCACTCTCATATATATTTTCAAGATGTTGCTTTACAATAGGAGGCAAAGACATTTATAATATAAAGCTATATGTAACAACTACAAAGCTTACATCTTATGTCATACGCGTGCCGTCGTTTGTAGCTTATAAAAGAAAGACATTTGACATTTGTGCCGTATATCCTGCGACAACGTGCGGGTCTGTCATACTATGCAGGTCTGTAATATTACGCGGGCCTGAGAGGTCCAAATTTGAATAGTACGCGGGGAGTACTATTACAAAAGATATACGCTAGTTTGCAGACAACATACTCTTGTACTTTAGTTCCAGATATTTGAAAGATTATATTATGGAAAATTAAACATGGCTTAATTATGCTTTTGTCTCTAAGGTTTTGGTTAAATTTTTATTTAGCAATTATTCAAACCTTTTTATTTAAGCACTTAAAAATCGTATTCACCCCGCCTCTAATTATCACTGAAATTTGCACCCTCAAAATGACTGTAGGCTACAAAGATGGCCACAAATGTCATCCAAAATACGATTGGTTTTCCCAAATTGATTAAAATGATAACAACAGATAGTAAAATACCATTCAGTTGTTGTAATTCAGTACTTACCTAATATGAATTGAAGTATGCCAAAATTTCATATACTAAAGTAGTACTAAGTACTACTAGTATATAAACTGAGGGTAAAAACGAAATTAATTAGTATCGCTCCAGTAGACATGCACACAACCAGCTCCAAAATGAAATTCCTTATCGCTATCGTCCTCGTGGCTTTCATAGCCCAAACCCAAGGTAATTAATTTAAATTGGTATCGTTGCACTAAAACTAACATTTATTTCAAATCTTGATTAATCCTTTTGATTTAGCAAAAATAGAAACCAATTATTCGTTGAAATAAATTTACAGCCTTCCCCCGTGCATCAAAGGTTATTGGAACCAGAATTATCGGAGGAACTGATGCCCCATTGGGTTCAGTCCCCCATCAAATCTCCTTGTTGTCCGGTGGTGTCAACGGTCGTCACATCTGTGGAGGCTCCATCATCTCTGAAGATTACATCATCACATCCGCTGCATGCGCCTACGCTGGTTTCACTTTCGGAATTAAGGCTGGATCAAACGTCCTCTCAGGCTCCCCCTCCGACTCCCAAACCATCGCCGTTGACAAAGTCGTTGTTCACCCAGAATACGATTCCTCCACTCACTCCAATGACATCGCCATCATGAGATTAGCCAAAAAGTTGACTTTGAGCCCATCAGTCCGCACCGCTGCCATTAAGTTGGCCGACACAGGCTACGAAGTCACCGGAGACGTCACCGTCACTGGCTGGGGAACCACCTCCGAAACTAGTACCACCCCTTCCAACACACTCAAGACCGTCACCGTTCCCGTCATCTCTGACGATGCTTGGTAAGTACAGAATTTGATCCCAGTCCGTGCGAAAACAATTTAAGCAAGAAATATGATGCATGTTAGAAACTTGTTTTAATTCATCCATTGACAATTATTTTTATAGCACTGACGCTTTTGGTATAGGTGAAACGTGAAACTTTCGACTCCATGATCTGCGCTGGTGTCTCTGCCGGAGGAAAGGACACTTGCCTAGGAGACTCTGGTGGCCCATTGGTCGAGGAAAAGAGCGGAGCCCTCGTCGGAATTGTGTCATGGGGATACGGATGTGGCCGTCCAGGATTCCCAGGAGTCTACACCGAAGTCTCATATTTCCGTGACTTCATCTCCCAAAGCATGTTGTAAATGATACACTCCATGTTCACAAAGACCCTAACTGAAAACAATTTGATAACTCCTCAAACGTTGTTCGAAAATAAAAAAAAATTGAAATAAACTAAATATTCTACAAATATATTTAAATTGTTCATCTTGTAAACATTTTCTTTCTCCTTGTTACTCGCAGTACCCTCAATTTTACCAACTGGAATTTTTCGCGTACCATATTATGTATAATATTTTATAAAACTTTATCAACGTCATCAATTCTAATAGAAATATCCCAGCAGTTAAAATTGCACAAAATTATGATTAGGCGGCTGATATTATCTAAAGCTGATCACGTTTGTTCAATGCAACAAAACGATATGAACTCTTCAGAAAAAATCATTGAAAACTATGTCAGTTATTCTATGGCTTGAAATTTCATTATGTGATACTGTATGATGTAATATACAAGCTGCGTATACACACAGCTACAGTGGCAATTAGGTGAAAACATTATAAGCTAATAATAACCTGTGGCTTTGGGCCTTAATAATATCTTACTTGTTAGAGCAGTAACAAAATTTCAGCTAGCATAAGTATACAACTAACGAGGAAACCACCTGGAGGGTACGCTCCGATTTAAAAACAAGTATCTGAAATTGAACGACCTAAAATATGTTGTTCGCTAATTGTGCCCTGCTTGTCCACAGCTGCCCGCCATAAATAGTTAGAAAAATACGATGTTTTAAACTTTGCCGGCCTGCAGCTCCTACATTTTTTATCCGATTTACGAAACAATTGATGGCTTGTGACCTTTAAACCATTATGTACAAAGTAATTTCTGAGTGTTTGAAAACTCAAATCTTTTTATTTTATTCTAAAAAATTGTAAAAGACCCTTTTTTCTGAGTCCCTTTAAAATACCTAAATATCTGACAAAAATTAAAATTTTCAAAAACACAGAAATTACTTTGTCGATAATAGTTTAAAGGTCACAATACTTCAAATTTTTGGTAAATCGGATTAAAAAATGAAGGAGCTGCTGCAAGGAGGGAACATTTGAAAAAGTCGTATTTTTCGAACAATGGCGGGCAACTGTGGACAAACGGCACAATTTGTGATCGAACTTCTTCAGGGTTGTAGTACTCCCGACTCGGGTTGAACATTCAACTGTAGATACTTATTTTTTTAATTGGTGCGTACCACCCCTGGTGATTCCCTTGTGAGTATACAACTAATATTGAGAAAATTAGAAACTATTACAAACTAGTTACACTAGTATTACAAGAAATCCATTTATTTGTTACAACATTCACAAATCTTATTCATCATAATTATAGGGGGGGGGGGGGCAACGTCGCTTGAGTGTTTTAGGATGTGTGTTAAAGCGCCGTGTTTTAATCATGGTTTAGTTTTTTTAAAAGAAATCTTCCAGTGCAAGGGAAGGACCCTTGTACTACGGACTCTGGTGACTGGTGGCCCAATGGTTAAGTAGAAGACCGGAGATCTCGTCAATATTGTTTCCCAGGAGTCTACATGGAAATCTCTTATTTCAGTAATTTCAATGCATATAGCATGGAAAAACCGACGATCTCCAAGTTTACCAACATCCTAACAGAAACAAAAGCACTTTAGAAAACGTTTTAAAATTTAAAATAAGTAATAATGTAGGATATGTATTTAAGTAATTAACTGTACAAAATGAATGCTTCTTGTAATATTGACTAAGGAGGTTCAGAGTCTTGAGAGTGTGTACGCCGCATTTCAAATTTAATTACATATGTACAACCAATTTGTATATCGCCTGATATTCTGAAATTTGAAATATAGATATAGATAACGTGTACTTCCCATTAAAAATAATAAGTAAATCTTAAAAAATTTAGATTTATATTAAATATTTATTTGTTAGAGATAGAAGATTAATTTTAGCAAACGATGATGATTTTATTTGTATTCTCACCTTGACTGTGTTTGTATGACCCAATTAATAAAATATAATATAATACAACATAGTTGTCAGTAACCTCTCCTCTGCCTGCAATTAAATACTAGTCTAGTCCACACATATTTTATTGTATATTTAAATAATAAAAAACAGATAAATAATAATTGCAACTACATACTACTACAAGCAAAGGTTAAGCCATACATATTTAATATCTGTATCAGTAAGTCTCTTAATTTAGTACTTGCAATTATTTATGATGTATGATGTGATACGTCCACTCATCCTTTCCTGTCCTAATTAATATAGGAGCAAAGCAAATATTTTCCAATCGAATTAACAAACGAGATGAGAATGCTGTATAGCTTCAAATGAACTACCTAGCTATAATATACTCTCACTCCGCATATGGGTATATGCATTTATAGCTCCAAAGGTTTTGCAACTTAACATTGGGGAACCTAGCAATCGAGCATCCAGCGGCATTATCAGTCCGAATGAACACGTGAAAATAATCAGACACTATGGTCACTGTTATGTAACAACAAGCGAATTAGTTTATTGGTATGCAAATACACACGCATAAATCACGCTTAGTCTACTATAACCTCTGCAATGTAAATACTTACCCAATCAAAACGACACCGAGACCTTAACACATTTTAGGTAAGCCAATGCAATGCAAGGTTCACTAATGAATGTACCTAGCTAAAAAAAACACAGCACAGATTATGAAAACAAACAAAACATTTGATTTTGACAGTTAATTCCTCAATTATGAGGATGGTTAAGCAAAATGGGACAAGTCCATTTTAAAAAACAAATGAAATTATATGCGTTACGCGGACTATCCAGCTAGATACGCTATACTGTAATGAATTTTAAAGGTCACAGTTCAACGAAAGCAATTATTTTAAATTGTCAAAATTTCGTTTTTTTTTTCATGTTGTCCAAATGATTTTTGGCAGAGTGGGATAAGTCTACTAAAACAAAATCATGTATGTCTGATTTAAATTTAGATTTTCAGTGTTTTCCTAGTTTGTAAAAGATAATTGCTGTACGTGATTTTTTTTTATGCAAGAAAAAGTGTAAAAATAAAAGAGTTTGTATTCACTCAGTACGATTAAAATTTCATCTCACGGACTTTTGGCTTCATGTTAAGTCATTGATTTTGAAGCAAAACTGGTCAAGTTCACAAATTACAATTTTTGAAATTTTTTAAAAAAATTCCAGAATCTGTCTGGATTTTTGAAACTACTTGTAGCAACGATTAGTCAGTTGTAGTAACTGTAGAAAAAATTGAGATCAAAAACTTTGTATTCATTATTCATTGTTCCTGTAAAATTAATGGACTTGACCCGATTTCCCAAAAAACTCTTCATAAGTGAATCACATACGCTTGGATTTAATTGTTCTATAACTTTTTATTATGATTTTCAAACTGGAGGTGAATTAAAGTGATAAAATTGATTTTATCTGCTAAGGATTGCAACTGCCACTGACACTGACAGCTGATGCTGATAACCTTCATGATGAAAAGTGACACATATTATTTTACTATAAATAGACAAGAGATTCTCACCTGGAATGTAGTCCAAATCCGAACTGGAACTAAATCATCAGAGCTGCTTTAAAAATTAACAACAACAGAAATGGCTAAAATTACTCTCTGTATTCTCCTCCTGGGTCTTGCTACCCTTTCACTTGGTAAGAAATTTTATCCTATTTTGAGTTTTAATTACAAGGAATAATAAATAATTATTTGAAAACGTTAATTTTAAAACATAATTATTATAAATCTCACAATAGCCTTCCCCTCCAGGCCTTCGAAGCTCGTCGAAGGTCGAATCGTCGGAGGTGAAGAGGTGAAGGTGGGTGAGCTTCCCTTCCAAATCTCATTGCAGCTCCAGGGGGATCATGTTTGCGGTGGCTCGATTTTGAACGAGGACTGGATTGTGACAGCAGCTCATTGCTCAGTCCTTGGGTCAGTTAGCTCTTACTCTGTTCGAGCTGGTGTTCACAACATCAGATTCCCGGATGAAGATCCATTTCCTCTCTCCCAAGTTGTGGATGTTGCTCAAATCATCGTTCACGAAGATTACAACTCACGTGACTTCACCAATGACATTGCTCTCATGAGACTTGACACTTCATTAGTTTTGAGCGAAGAGAATCGTACAGCATGGATTCCTTTGGTGCCCTCAGGGGTTGTTATCCAGGGGGATGTGGTCGTGAGCGGATGGGGCACTCTCGAGTCCGGGGGCTTGGCTCCATCCAAACTTCGTAAAGTGACCGTCCCTGCTGTGTCTGATGAACTTTGGTTCGTTAATAATAATTATTTTTTAGATTTTAAATAAAACTTTTTTACTATCAACATTGTCCAAGTTTCATAATTTTAACTGATATTTTATTTTTCAATTTAGTCGTGAAGCCTACGGGGAAGAGGATATTGCGGACTCTATGCTTTGCGCCGGTCTTAAGGAAGGTGGCAAGGACAGTTGTCAAGGTAGGGCTATAGATTTACTCATTTTTTAGTTTTTGTAAAATATATGTATGACTTTTTTTAAGTACTTACCAATCTGAGCTAATTTCCTGTTTCGATTAACTATTTTTGTAGGAGACTCAGGTGGTCCATTGACCGTTGTTCAGTCCGGAACAACATGGTTGGCTGGAATCGTCTCCTGGGGTCAAGGCTGTGCTTTCCCAAATTATTATGGAGTCTATACTGAAGTTTCTTATTTCAATGTTTGGGTTGCCGACCAAATTTCGAATAACAGTAAAAAACCATCATCATAATATTATTTCATGATCTCTTCCTAATTTTTATTTAATCTTATTTCCCATTAAGCAAAATACAAAAGTGTTTTTAAACTGTTAACCTTTTCTGTATAGGTTATAATTTTTAATATTTGAAAATAAATTATTGTTCATTGCTGTTAAGTCATTTGCTCTTTATGCATGGATCAAAAAGCTAATAAATTACATCACTTAAATAAATTTAATGTAGCTTGCAAATTTTTAATCTGTGCGCTCTCATATATATTTTCAAGATGTTGCTTTACTAACTAAGAGGCAAAGCCATATATATACAGCACTTACTAAGAAAGCTTGCACCTTATGTCATACGCGGGTCGTCGTTTATAAGTAAGTTTATAAAGGAAATTTCAATCTCACAACAATTCGAAACACTTGAGCAAACCGTGAATGGATTAAATATGTTTGAAATTTATCTGATTCAATTTCTTTTAATCAATAACTAATTACATATATAGCATAGCCTCCAAAAAATATCTTTAATTTTAATCCACAATGTTTACATGCATATTTATTCTCACTTAGTATACCTTTGCTTTGGCAGGAAATAAAAAAGTAAGTTTCTCAGCTCACATTTTGCACTGTATTATAATTTATTGTTATTATTATAATCACCCCAGTGCAAAGCAGTAGTCTTGTGTAGCACGTACTTTATTTAGTCTTTAGTCGCGCTCATTATTTTTTTCAGGATGCGGTCATGCACAATCTAGTTTGCTGTGTGCAGGTTTTCTTGTAATGTAAATCAACCATGCTTTACTTGCTACTATACGGAGAAAGACAGAGACGAACATGCAGAATATCTAAATGTAAGTAGGAACATAATAATACAAATGTTTGGTTTATTCTAAAAATATTATGTATATTAATTGGTTTCCACGTGAGAATGAGTGAGCAAGAAGGGATATCAGATATTATCAAGGCATATAGAGATCTCAACGGAGCATTTAATTTCACTCAATCAGTGAGTGCAAAAAGAAAGAAACACGTGTAAATTGTCAACTGCATATTGAATAAGTGTGGCCAGCATTGAATAATTATAATAATAGGATAAGAAAACGTTTTGACTTTCTTTAAAACCAATGGATGCATCAAGCAACTTTTTATTACCTAACGAACGACATTGGTCATTGTTGTGAAACTATATTATCGGAATTCTTCTAGTTTTAAGTTTGTAATTTTAAAATTTCTCTCCTAAAAATCCTTAACCGTTGACCATTGTTCAATACATTTTTGTAGCATTAAAATTTCTTTAAATTTTAACGTTTTGGAGCAATACTTTTGTTTACGGCTGCACTATAGCTGTAAATTCTTGTCTTAACAATGTACATCCTGAATTAAGAATTTAGAATAAAAATGTCGACCAGCAAATTTTGCAAGAATTCATCTTTCTAGAAAGTGTTCTTCCATGTGTATTGAATAGTGTTGAAGAAGTAGGAAAGAATAGCCGCCGATTAGCATTAAGTTAAAATTGTATTTCCTTTAAAAAAAATCACATGATACTTGTATGGCCCAGTGACTTCTGTCATTAATAATAGTGTCATCAGTTTGACTAAAACTGAAGTCGTCTTCTTTGGTCTGGTCAAGGCTGTGTCGTGCCTTATATTTCCAAATAATATCATTTCTCTGAAATGGATTTGCGGAAACGGAAACAAGCCTCGACATATTTTAGTTGTAGTTGCTACACTAGACCCAAATTATGCAGATTTTGTTGAGTTTGCGAGACGATAGAATCAATAACAGTAAAATAGCTATATCTAATTCATATTATGATTACATAATTATTAATAGACGTGTCGCAATATTTGAAAACTCGTCAATGTCCAATTTTGAATTTAAGAAAACAATGTTTTCCCAAAACATGTTACCGTATCCTTTTCCGTATCCTTATATGGTACTTACTACATAGTACTAACTAGGAACCCCCGCTATTATGATTAAGGAATAATAAGTTATCATGTTTTGAACGTTTCAAAAAGGAGCAACAGAAGAAAATTTGTCTTCAATCGAAATCCAAGTTGAAAATCGCTCAAATTCATCTTCCTGCATAAAAGAAATATACATAAATACACGCAACATAAGGAGCATATATAAGTACAACAGGAGCATGTTATTAAACATTATACATGAATACGTACAGTAAAATCTAGGTATGTAGGCGCTATTTATTCTCAGGTAAAATTTTCCGCATTTCAATTTCAACTGACACTATATAACATAGTCACGTACAAAAGTAAAAACATAATTCAGTCATACACATAGTATAATGTCAAAACAAAAGGCATCACAGCTCAAGATAAATGTGCAAAAACGGTTCTGTAGTTTTTTTTAAGTATTTTTATGAGCAAATGTGGTAGACCTTTATAGACTGCATTGTACTGTACATACCTACTTAAGTAGCATCCACAATCCAATTCGCGTAGTCGACAACGACATCCACATCCGCAAACATTAACTTTACATAGAGCAATAGACCAATTCAAAATATGTACCTATGTACTTTGAATCTGAACGATAATGAACGATATGCCAATAACTGAAAACAAAAATCGAATCGATACAGTTACTCATAGATATCCCTATCAACGTAATATATCGTCAATGAAGAATCAAAATGACCTATATACAATTTAATGCATTAAAATGAACTAACGTGAAGTCTGTAAAACACTAAATGGGATAAATATACGTACAGTATTAAATACGAGTTTTTGAAAGTGCAAAATGCTTTATTTACCTGTTTCTAATAAGTGTAAAATATTCTATTTACATCTTTTTGAAAAGTGTAAAATGTATTATTTACCTGTTTCTAAAAAGTGCAAAATCCTCTATTTACATGCTTAAAAAATACAAAATGTTCTACTCACATGTTTTTTGAAAGTTGTAAAATATTCTACTCCATATGATTTCAGGATCATGACGTTTTAAATTTTTAATAGGTTTTTTTTAGTGCATTTGTTTTAGTTAAAATTGAATATGGGTCATTTTGATTCTTCACCGACGGTATATATAAAGTAAAAAGTATAAATATATGTAATACTTGAAATGTTTTTTTTCTATTTCATCGAAATCGCCTGAGTCTATCAGTATACTATACCCTAAAACTCAGACCACTACACCGCACGTCTTACACTTTAAATACCTACAAAATAATTTATCATAATTTCACTTTGTTTCATTTGTTAAAATTTAATGGTATTAACTACGGCGCGGCGCAACGAAATATATGGTGAGTTGGTACTTCGGACATGAACATCTCTGTACGAGAACCAATTGCAAAAACAAGAGCAAGAAAAAGTTCTATTTAAAAAATACGTGCATTTTCGTTCCTCTATAGTAATAGGTAAAAATTAAAATATTAAAATTAACAAATGGAGCTAATAAAGAATAAAACTACGGCATAATCCTTATAATTAATTCAAACTTTTTTTTATGTTTGAAATTTTCTAAAACGTAAAATGTACGTACGTCGTACGTATGGTGAGCATTACAAATAATGACAAATTGAAATCCACATTTCAGCTTTTATACAGGAACTACATAGTAATAATATTATAACGTCAATGACAACTGAAACCCCAAGTTGTATGTAACTGTCACACCCGCAGCCATAATGCGACTGCTGTATGAACATTAATGTATTATTATTATGATTTTTTTAATACTAAGTTTTACATTATGTACAATAATACACATTAACCACTTCATTCCTTCCTACTTTCTTACTACTACATGCTAATGTGATGTGTGTTTAGTTACGGGAAAAAAGATATTAGGCAAAAGGCAAAAATTATAGTTATCACTATAGCAGACTATATAGCAGAGTCATTATACTTAGACAGTATCAGTAACCGACATTAATTCAATGGAGCCAGAGCCTTTCGCTTAATTTACTTTTTTATTAAACATAATACAGCCATATCATATGCATATATCATATTATGAGCAATGTGTGACTGCAACTTGCAACGATGCAACTCATAAAATCTACTTAAAAAACTTGAAATAATGTATAGTAAAAAAAAGAGTCAGTTAAATAAATAATTGTTATTATTGCCCATGTTATGAAATAAAATATGAGTAAAGGTATTGATATTGATGTTGGCTTTGCGGACGTCGGACGTGGACGTGGTCGCTCAAATGTTTCTTGATGTGAATGTAATAACTTCATCTCTCTGCTCAACGCTATATACGATCTACACGACAATTTCAATGTGATATACATACGTTATAAATTACATTATTACATGTAAGTAAAATATAAAGAAATACAGAGAAAAACATTTTTAAATTTTTTATTTAAATTAAAAACCAAGCAAAAGAGATTCATTTCGTGGGAAAAGTTGTTGGACGTGGTCAGAATTAAAAAATATCATGCATCTGTACAAATCCAATAGAATAGTCAGTGTTACTTTTGCTGCCGCTGCCGCTGCCTTCTGCTCTACCTGTGTATCTGTATTAATGCACTTTTTTCCCGTCCTGCGTACAGTTAATATTAATATGGTTGTCACTGTTGCGGCTATGAGATTTTTAATAGTAGAACAGTGGTCGTTGTCTTATGAAATTAAATTATTACCTGCTTCAACTTTTGTCTCGTGGATGGTGGATGTGGATGTACCTACTACCGATTAGTTGAGCGTCTTACATTTCTTTCTATGTAGTAACTTCCTATATGCAATCTGAATCAATGAAATATACAGACATCATTCTGTCTTATTCAAAATCCAATCCATTTTTTTTACAGATATTATATTTATGTATTCTCATTTATTAAGTCTGGGGACGTGGATCTCGACATTAGTAGATATCAGATATCCATGTACCAAGTTGAAATAAAGCATGATATATAGCATAGCATGGCGTACACTATATATCGTCTGTGAAGAATCAAAATGACCCATATCCATTTTTAGCTAAAAACAAAATGCACTATCTACAGAAAAAATTAAATTAACATGTTCATGAAAGCATGTAAATATAACCGGGGGGGGGGGGTT
>JAQFZE010003278.1:0-12870 GCA_034695245.1 Dicyrtomina saundersi | reverse complement strand
AAAACTTTTGTCAGATGAAATTAATTCATACTTCAAAACAACAACGACAACAAAAATTTCCTGTGTATTTGTAAGTGAAAATTCAATACACGTGAGATTCGTTCTTACCAACATAAACGGTCCTTTTTAAAGCCTGTGACGACATTGTAATCTTATTTTGGAAAAAAACAAAGTATATGTTTAAATTACTAATGTAAAATGTAACACGATGTATGATTCACTAGACATCTATAAACTTGAACGATTGACTCTGACGATCGGACGATGACTTCGCAATCACAAACTAACAGGTTGTAAGTTGCAATGCCACTGGTTTTGGAAACAAAAAACAATTATGTAACTGTGTTGCGCTTCACTGCTTAATCCGAGTTTCGGTCCCATGAATGATTAGTTTAGAAGGGGAGAATTTAACCAAAAGTGAACAAAATTGTCTTTCCGCCTTTTTTTACTTTTTTTTTAACGTTCCGGTTCCAAGGGAAAATTTTACATTTCCCGCCATCCGTGGCAGTATTTAAAGTTTCAGCTCGATGTTAATTCTTTTTCTGTGAGGGAGCGTCCCTTAATGACGTTTAGATGTAAGAGAGGGAGCGGGAAATGGCCTATGTAAACTTGGTATGATGTCGTAACATCGCATTGTGGAAGTGCTAAACTAAGGGATGGAGGGGGTAAGAAAATTTTCTCCGAATTTTTTCTGCCACGTCATTGATGGATTGGGTAAGGTCTCGTTGTGCACACTTCTGGTACAGATGTGGTGCGTCCCCAGCACGTCAGCACGAGTGCATTGTTTGACAAGTCAGACACACCACTTAAAACTTAAATTTTCCTATAAAGACGTACCAGAATTTTGCTCCACTTCAATGTACCAGCTCGTAATTTTGCAATTATGGGAGATGTTATGTTGATAGCAATTTGGGCTGCTATAAATTATAAATTGTGACGTTTCTATAAAGCAAATTGCAATTGATTTGTTGAAATTTTCTCTCCAGTTTTTCCAAACCAGAACCTATACATATTCCTATTTCATTCGTCGATTTCGAAAACTTCTGGCGTTACTATTACGCTTGCCATGAAGAAGAAAACGCGTTATTCACTAAGAATTATGATTTTTGAAAAATAAAGGATAACAGTGTTTTAAATGATCAATTAAAGCTAGCTATGAAATAAATTCATATTATACAAATTAGTACGATAGAATGTTGTCTAAAGTAAGTAGCTCCACGAAATTGTTTTTGTAGCGGTAGATAGATGTGTGTATGTGTTATCACAAACCAAATGGTCACGTTGACAGCAGGCTCTGAAACCTCAATGGCTAATACTTTTAAGTATTCTTTATTATATATACAAAACTTTAGGCAACCTAATTAACGATAATAGTGGGCATCTGCTGCCTCCTTCCCCACCGAGGACATTGGCTACAAGCACACGCACAAAATCTATAGGAAGCTATAAGAGGCCAGGCTGACTTGGCAGCCGCAGAAATTTTGACCAATTTTTCCGGCGGACATCTGGTCACAGTGCAACTAATCCGAAATATTAGCTTAGCATGTTGGAAGGTAAAACTAAACTTAGGTATACTGACTAATCACATCGGGCGGGTCGGAGAAAATGCTCGGTATTCGGGTAAGTAGGTTGCAACCTAGGTACCTACATGATATGAATTCTGGTTTCGTGTCAGTTTCAAGAAAACTTTTCGCTGGGGTAAGTTGCACTTCAACACAATGGCCGCTGGCCTCATAGAGCCGAATTTCTTCGACCGTCGTATCACTTGGATCTCTTGTATTTCTTTTAAAATTTGTAAGCCCCTGGTAGTGCAACCATCTGCATAGAAGAGACGCATAAAAGCGAAACATGTGATATAGGGAAAAATATTTTTACTACTACCAATAGTCTGGGGAAAAAGAGTGATTTTATAAAATTTATTACAATATTTGTCTCTACTGCCAATACGTCTTTTTGTAATTAACTGTCAGCTTACACTGCTAGTCTTTTACATACTGCTCATTGCCTTTATGCCTATAATTTTGTAATAGTGTACCCTACGCTTAATAAACCAACTCATACCTTTTAAAACACTCGTACAATTACGACTTACCAGTGCAGAACAGGAAGGCAGTATAGGGGTGTTCTTTGATAAGTCATGCCCAGGCCGGTAAGTCATGCCCAACTTCGGTAAGTCATGCCCCATTTCACCGAAGTTGGGCATGACTTACCGGCCTGGGCATGACTTACCAAAGAAACCCCCAGTATAGTGTAAGTAGTAAGTGCCAAGCAACTAGCAAGCTTTAACAACTTTTCAAACATGCCGGACCAACTTATTATGAAAGGCCCGCTCACTAAAATCCAGCTACTAGCTATAGCTACAAACGCTTACTATAATATTATGTAAATTATGTAAATAGGTAGAAAAAAGAAAATGGACGGCATTTTACGGAATACTTACAGTGTGTCCCAAAAGGTTAAACTCACTAACTAGTAAGATTTATGGGATTTAATATCCATTTTTAGGTATGACAACCCACTATTAAGTATGAGTCAATTTTTGATTGATCTCTAGGGGTCACGTGGTCCTCATATAAATAATTAAAAGCTGAAAATCGGGTGTCCCAAAAGGTTAAACTCACTGAACTGTTTTTCAAATTCAAATAGCAATATCTCCCGACTTAATACATGAAAAATTATGAAACTTGGTCTGCTTACACTCCGATACATTAATTATGACTTGAGTTAACCAAAAGTTAATGGAGTGGTCTCACTAATCACTTGTATTTAACTTTCAGTTTAGTTCAAGCCCGGGCATCTCGAATGACCTGTGTTAAGTGTCACACTATTTTGTAGGTAATTTAATTGTGTTCATGCCCGACGTCTTTTTATTGCAATTGGGTGACATTTGCAAATGTACATAAGAAAGCAAGTCTTGACTTTCTCATGTAATTAGGGGGAAAAAGTTGACATGAGGTTGTCCCGTCTTCTCCAAGGCTACCGGTGCAATCCATAACTACTGCTACTGTTACGGTCACTACTGTTGGCTACTGCGTACTGCTGAACTGCTTAGGTGTCGTTCATCAATAACGTTTTGGAAAATGGCAAGCATTTGACCCCCTCCCTCCCCTAGCTTAGCACTTTCACAATGTAATGTAATTAATAGGTCGTTCCCCTCTCCCTCCCCTAAATATAAACGTCATTGATGGACACCCCCTGACTGAGGCCGTTTTTCAATTTTACATAGGTAGGTATACCTAGGTATAGGTACCTAACCTACTTTAAATTCATACTTGCCGAGTCGCCAAGTGCCCCATAATTTAGAAAACACTTTTTATATGGATTTTTTGTTTTCCTTTTAGATTGCTTACTTTCCATATTTAAATTTTGGTTGCTATGATTTAATTAAAAAGCTGCAGCTATGTGTGGGTACGTGAACGCTTAAAACGTAATTTAGTATTCGTTATATTCCGTGAGAGTGGAATAGAATTTCATAGAACGTCATCCTTTAATAAATCTGCATACATGTATTATTTACTAATAAAATTGTATGGGCTGAATTGACTTAATAAAATAAAATGTTATTATTATTAAACTGACCCTAAGATCGACTTCATTCTCTCCATCCACACATTTTGTTAACTAAATTACAAATAAATAATTTTGAAAGTTATCCATCTATTCATAAGGTCCGAAGACATTGTAATTTAACTATCTCCTATACTCAGTATGTAACAGATGTACCATGTACTTAAGTGGCGGCAGATGTGGACCATCAAGAAATATTGCAGATATGCTGCATGAACGTCAATGCTTATTTATTTAAGTCAATAAGATCACATAATATGAGGTGCTGCTCACTTAGTTATAACGTAATTATTATATTTTTCGTTCCTCCAGTTTCTAACTGACCGTAGACGTTAAACGACCCCTTAAGTACAAAAAACATGTACAGTAATTTACTTAATTATATGAATGATCTCGAGAAGTTTAATTATTTTTTGTATATCAGCGATCATGATATTTATTACCCTTGAAATGTAGTCAATGCAAGTGTTAAAATTGGCATTTAGATAACATTGGTAAATTAAACTGGAGACGATGGGTTAAGAAAGATAAACTGGTTTGGCTTGGCGTCATGCTGTGTTTTACGTTGAATGTAATTGCGCTATCATGTCATCATTTAAATTACCCTGAGCCCATCCATAAACTAAGTAACGCAAAAAAGGGAACCTTGAATCCCACATCACTGCCAGAGATGTAACTTTGTAAATTAGGGTATACTACGTAGAAGGGTGAAGGCTTATCATATGGGGGGTTTAACTTATCACCGGCCGTTTGGCGTTACTTGCTTTGACTTTAGGATGGTCCTTGAGCTTATTGGTTTGTCACACACAGCTAATTAATGACCATGACCAATTATTGATGGACTGCATTAGGTAATTATAGAAACATGTTTATTTTGTTAATATAGGTGCGTGAGCCCGGAGCATCACTTGAGTAATATCAACAAGAACAAATTATAATGAATTATACTATTATATAATTTCCATTCAGAAATTTTCAAATCTTTCATGCCCAGTCTAGCGTAAGCACTAACGTCTGATTAACTGAATTAAACAGCGCCCGGTGCTGACGATTTACATTTTTATTTTGGAATAACCGGCACGAGGGCAATGGTGCCAATGGTACAAAATATCCATAACATCGTATTGCCATTGTTGTGACTGAATTCTTTCCAACAAAAATATTGAAAAACAGTAATCCCACTTTTAAATATATTCAAGTTATTACTAGCCCGTTACAATGTACGGAACAAATCACTTTGGTGTGATTGACTATTTAATAGTAATAGGTTCACTAGTTATCTGTTTACTTGTTGGAGTCTACTATGCATACTTCAGTAAGCAAACTAATGAAGAACTTCTGGTTGGAAACCGTAGGATGAGAATTTTTCCTATATCCGCTTCAATCATGGTATCCTTTTTTTCGGCGATCACAGTATTAGGTAATTATTGTGTCAATAAATGTTTTTTTAAATTTACACTTTGACTTTTGCAAGAGAGAAAAACTTTATTAAGCCACTGTTGCACAATTGAAATAGCCTTACGCTCAGGTTACAATACACAATTTTCTTAATTAGGAATAAAACATTTTTACAAAACAATATTACATGAATAAATCTCAAGTATATAAATGGTGATTAAAAATCTTAATTCCAGTTCCAGGATGATAAATTATAAATCTTATGTGGTTTTATTTATTTCTGAAGGTTACCCTGCCGAAATCTATTCTTTCGGGATTGAGATTTATTTGCAGTCTCTTTTTCAAGGTGTCGGTATAGTTATCAGTGCTTACTATGTTATACCATTTTTGTACCCGATGAGACTGACCAGTATATATCAGGTATGTTCACAAATATCAAGTAAAAATAGATGCGGGCTTATGTGCTATAAAATAAATTAAAACATCCCTTATAATAATCCCTTAATAATATAGATGTATATTTTATTTACAAAAGTACTTAGAGCTGCGGTATGAGTCCTTGACTATGAGGCGTATTGGTGCATTTTTATTTATTTTGGAGCAACTGTCTCTTGCTGGATTTTTATTGTACGCCCCTTCAATAGCACTCGAGTCCTTTTTGGGTCTTCCCATGTGGATCTCAGTTATTGGTATTGGTCTCTGTGGTACAATGTACACGTCTATGGTACTTTTATTGTTTCTTTTTTTATTTTCGATTAAGTGCTTTCACTAATTTTCATTTGGACTAAGATTATATTTCCTATCGAAACAATTTTGTTTCCAGTAGAACCCATATTTTCTGCAATGCAATATGTAAATTTTCCATGTATTATTGTCCAAAACATTTTTTGGTTGACTTATATATATAGGGGGGACTGAAAGCCGTTGTGTGGACAGATGTTTTTCAGTTCGCAATCATGCTTGTTGCGCTTTCGGGAATCGTTGTGAAGGGATTCATGGATGTTGGGGGTGTATCTGAAGCATTTTCCTTGGCTTATCAAAATGGAAGGCTTAAAATGTTCAAGTAACACAATAATAAATTCATTCACTCAAATGCGGGGACAGTAAATTATGCGTATTATATATTTCGTATATTATCGTATTATGACATATACAGTAAAACTTCGTTACAACGGTTTCTCAAGGGAGGGGGGGGGGGGGGGTATATATGACAAAATTGTTGAGCCAAGTACAAATGTTAGCTATTACTCAAAGCTGAAATGATCGAAGCACATAGCTCATTACCCCAAATACTTCCATTTTTTAAAAAGTACCTATCTGTACTAATCTGCAGTACACATAAAGCTATATAGAGTTAACAAGAGAAGGTCACTGTGAACCTGGGTACACAAAGTTTCAATTGTGACATAATATGTAGTGTATAGCAAAATCCTCAAACTTAATTAATTAATTAATTAACGTTAATTTAATCAACGTTATTCCAATTAGGTTTTAACATTCAGTGAAAGCTGCATTTAGTTAGGAAAATGGTGAAGATGGACAATAAAAATATAAAAGATATTTGAAATTCTATAACCGATATAGGAAATCACTTTGTAATGATAACAATAATGTGCGTGTATCAATATTTAACCGGTGTAAAGGAATAACCGTTGTAATGAAAACTGGTGTAAAGAAACCTCGTAGCAATAAAACATATTATAAGCACCTGGCCGGGACATGCAGATATAACCGGTATATATAGAGAAACCCGTACTTAAGAAGACAGCTCTAACTAGGTTTTACTGTATTTTATACATGATAATAATGTCAGCATTATTATCGGAAATTGATTAACTAGAATAGTATGACATTTTTGAAGTTTTACAGTGGACCCATTTATGAGGCACAATTTCCTCAACTTTGTTCTGGGAAGCGGTCTTATATATTCCATTAGAACCGGAATCCATCAAGTACAAGTTCAACGCTACATGAGTCTTCCGAATGTAACAAACGCTTCCAGGTATGAATCAATCAAACCCCCACTAAAAAAAATTTCATGCCCAATGTAATTTAGCTATAATCACTTTCAGGGCAGTCGCAATAAGTGTACCATTTAAGCTGTTTGTTATGGCTTTAATGGTTCTGACGGGGATTGCATTATACGCTGCAAATGCTGGATGTGATCCTGTTCTAAGCAACAAAATAACTAAACTTGATCAGCTTGTGACTTTATTTGTTGTTGAGAAGTTGGCGTTCATTCCTGGGACAGTGGGACTATTCACAGCTTGTGTTTTCAGTGCCGTTTTGAGGTGATACATTAACTATCACAAATTGTTATGCTGGCTTGCTTATGGAATGTAGCGATATTATATAGATATTGACAAAGCATAATCTATGTCTCACTGTTTAGCTCGTTGTCATCCATGTTGAATTCCTTAGCAGCGGTGACATGGGAAGACTATTTATCGAGAATGAAATTTTTTGCGTCAATGGGACCAAAATCTCAAACCAATGTTTCTCGTGCCTTAAGTCTGTGACATTTTTAAATATTTGCATGGTCGCCCAATCAAAGGCACAACCGCCATTGTACTAATTTTTTTTAGATTTAATTTACCATCAAAGTAAATTTGAGTCCAATAAAGCTCCATTGTTGTTTAGTTTTACTAAATGTATTCCTTCCTCAGGCTTTGGATACGGTCTGATTGCGATGGTTCTCGCATTTACCGTCCAGTATATGGGATCAATGTATGTTGCATCTTATGCGATTACCGGAACCGTCACTGGGGCCATTTGTGCTATTTTTTCCATGGGATTGTTTATGCCGTTTGTTAACAAAATCGTGAGTAAACTTTCATTTACAATTTACCAGTACTGTCATATTTCAAACTGAATTATCAAATACAACATAAAATTGGATATTTAAGTATGCTATTCAGTGACTGTATTATTACTTGTGCTAAATAAAACTTGAGAATTTTACTTTTCAGGGTGTCACAGTCGGTGTAGTTACTGGACTTATTTCGGTTAGCACGATAACTATAATGGCGTTAGTGTATAAGCCACCAAAATATCCTCTCCCAGTTAGCGTTGAAAATTGTACAATGAGTGGTTTTGCTAGCTTCAACCACACCAGTACGATTATTTCACCCCTGTAAGTTAACCCATTCAACAACGGGTTCAGCACAAACAAACGAAATTGTTTAAATGAATATAGTGGCTCAATATTTTGTCTAGGTATTTAACAGCATAGTATATATAATAAATTCTATTTCATGTACATAATATAGGGAATTTCCAGAAAAACTGTACGCCTTGTCATACAACATATATCCTTTCGTTGGACTTGTAATATCTACTTTAACTGGAACCATTGTAAGCCTGGTAACAGGAGGTAATATGAATCTGAATAAGAGCCAAAATACAACTGCTTACCTACTTAAAATAACATTTATGAATATAACGTATAGGAATCGAAAATACTTAGGGAAGTATTATACATAGGTACTCAGTATATGATTCTTAGTATTACCAAGGGATTGGATTTACCATATATGTAATACCAGGGATCATATCGTAAAGGTGCTATGGTAGTACGGTATTATGATTTCTATTTCTACTAGATGAATTGTATTCCATCGTTTTGATCATAATAGATTATCACCCAGGACTAGTACCCAGGATTATTTTACAGGATTACAGGACGATTTGTTTAATTAGTAAGATTTTCAAATATTTTAATTAGTGACTAATGTTGCCTTTATTTTGTGTATAATTTTAGGTTTTACGAAGTCTCAGTTACGAAAGGTTAATCCTAAATATATTCATCCTTTCGTCAGAAAATTTATGCATTTACCACAGAGGGAGACAAACTTTGAGAAAGAACTAGAATGCCTGAATAAATAAAAAATGTCTCAGACATTTATGAAATAGTTCAAGTTAAGCAAAAGGGCAGTCTTCAAAATTCCCTCGACATACACCCAAAATGGATAAAATCAAAATATCGTTACTGAATTTATAGAATCTACATCCCAGATGCATGTGGTATTCCCAGGGAAAGATGAAAATAAGATACTCAAAAATCAAGCTTTGTAATAAAAACAATTTATTTTGAAGCCATTAATGTTAATGTTAATATTTTAAAAACATTAAAAACTTGTTTCAACGTTTTGAATTTGGATGGGCTAATTTTACTTTGCGTTTCTTGACAGATTTTTTTACCTTGGTCTCCCGTTTAGCTGCTTTCTCTAATTTCACAGCCTTCTTACGCTCCTAAAATTGAGATAAAATCATTTTAATTTAAAAAGGAAAATAAGCCAACAAATATGAACTAGTATACACAAAAAAAGTAACCTATCCACTTATTCTGAAGAAGTTTTAGCTTACCCGTTTTTCGTCTGCTGTTTCACCTCTTGGACGGGAAGAGTTAACAAATTTTGAACCGTCTTCATTGTCAGAATCATCAGAACTTCCTTCTGCATCATCGTCTGAGTTTTCCGAATCAACTTGTTCACTTCCTCCACTTTTTTTGCTAACCTTATCTGCATCTGACTTTACACTAGGTTTAAGTTCGACGTCCTTCGTTGATTCAATAGAATCAATATTTTCCATTTTAACTGCATTGGATGGACCTGACAAGTCCGATTTTAACCCAAGGAGATTAGTGTAAATTAATTCCTTTCCTCTTTTCGCCTTCTTTATATCTCTTTCAAAATGAGAAACCTGAAGGAATAGCAAAATACTTCAGTTAAATTAATTACAATGGACGATAATACATTTGATGAAAGCGTGGCATAGAAGAGTTTTGAAAGCTGCACATGGACTTACTTCATCCATCTTTTGAGGAATGAATGTTTGACGGAAAACTTCTTTACTAACGTCAAACTGCTCGAACTGCTTTGCCGATTTTAAGATGCTTTCCAAAACAGTGTCACAGTTGGAGTTATCAACATTAGGGCTCGTAATGTAGTTAAAAATATTTTCATCTTCTCCAACTAAGATACCTCTCTTTCCGAAAAAATCTAAAGAGTAACACAATAGATTCGAAACTTACTACCCATATACTTGCTTCATACGACTGACATAATGAATTAAATGTTTTTACAAATTTTAGAGATACTAATGGAAAATAAATGAAATTAATATTTACTGAAAGTTTAATACATATTTTCAGCGATTGGAAGGTCAACTGATTTTTGGTAACATCAAAATAAAAAAAAACAGTAAATTAGGTAAAAATTAATTTTTTAAATTAGTATGCCTGAAAATGAATACCTTGAGTATTTTTAATGTCACTTCTGAGGAAATCTAAACTCCGCGGGTGATCGTGTTCAACAGACTGCGATACGTCAATTACGTACAAATCCTTACAATCTTTCAAAATCAAATTGAAGGCAGAAAAGTCAGCATGAACTAACCGACAATGCTTGTACAAACGATATAAAAGTATTAAGCAATCTTTATACAGTTTTTTCAATAGGTGATGAATAGGATCGCACTCCTCTGACCCATTAACACTTTCCTCATTTCCATTGCTACTCTTGTTAAATTCACTAAGATTATCAGCAGAAAAATCAATTAAATCAAACTTCACATCTTGTAGGAGAGGAGAAGGCCAGCCATTATCACCGATAAAATCCATCACTAGTACATGTGACTTTAACACTTTAGGACAAGGAACAAGAATAGTTCCCGCAGAATAAATACGGGATAAATTTCGAAATTCTTTCTCCGCCCAAGTTCTGACCATTTTACGGGGATTTTTCTTACAGTATCCAGCTCGGAAACGGAAGTCACCGCTTACGTACTTATCTCTCGCTTTGAATGTTAAAATTGACGTTTTATAGATTTTTACTGCAAAGGAAGAATTTCCTGCTCCTGTTGCATGGTACACATTAGCTTCTTTTCCCGTAGATATACAGCCGTCAATGCTTAGTATTTTCTCATTACTAATCAATTTGAATAATATCATCCGCGTTCTTGGGTCCATCACTTGCTCGACTGTTGCCCTGTCCTGCTTGTCCTTTACCTTTTGCCTACATTTTAAAATCATTATTGCATGAGTTATTTCGAGCATCGCAACATAAAAAATGACGATCGTCAACAGTTCCGTCGAAAACAATTAATTTGCAACAACATTAATACCAATAATAGCTTACTTATGCATCACAGATTTTTTATTTGAGGATATTATTCTGTTTGCAGCTGTAGAGCTTATGTCAGCTCCTTCGTATTTATCCACATTTACTTTATGTGAATATTTTTTGTAAAAGTCATCTGCGGTTTGATTACTTTGCTGCAGCTCAGGCTTTCGCTGACAATTAGGTCCAATTTTATCGATGTAAAATTCCAGGTCATCACCCGAATCATATGAATCATCACTGCCTGCTTCATGAGGATCCCTTTCGGTTTCAGGACGTGTTGGATGTAAGTTCAGTCCGAATAGAGCTGTATGGTTTCTAAAAACATATGACAGCAAATTACTCTTTGTGGTATAACAACCCATCAACTAACCTTGACATGCATTAAATTCTGTAATGTCGAGGTAAATTTGGAAAATTAATTGTTACCTCATGTTATTCAATGCAGTACTATCCTCTTCTTCAGCATCGTCGAATTGGCCCTCAACACTATCTGATATCTTTAAAGAATCGATAGGGACCGGAACATCCATTGTCTCCATTTTAACAACCCGAGTATGTTGGATTAACCAAAGACAGTAAAAATACAAAATTTTTGAAATATTTGAAACAGTGCCAGTTTTTGTTTATCCAACTTTGCATGCTTCTAACTCACAACTTTACCTCACCAACCTCACAGTTCACAGATCGAAATCGAAACGTCCAGGTTCCCTGTACGGCCAACGTGCTCAGAACCTGTATGTTTCAATTTCCCTCTTTACTCATCACCTGCAGCCACCCAGATTCAGTAGATGTCTCTAAGAATATTCAAGTTTAATTGAAAGTTCATCGCGTTAGTTAAGCTGGTTTAACATCTTCCTGCTCCTGGTATGCCATTTTAAATGTTCATAGTTCATTTCATTTCACACTTCGCTTGAAATATAATGTTGAAAGGTACCTCGTTCATATAAAATTACTACTGTCAGCAGTGGACTGGCTGATGTGGAAATGTGTAAAATTCCAGAATTGCCGATGCTCTGTAGGGCCGCTTCCTTGAATTGAAATATTACCCATGAATGAAATAAGAAAATTGGTCTTAAATTAAATACTTTACTTAACTAGTTAGTTATTAGTTAGTAGATCGTGTATAGCCTCTACAGCCATTATTAGCACATACATATATGTGGTCTTAATAGAAAAATGTGTAGCTGTAAATGAGTTTAAGTTTGTAATAATTCGTAATATGCATTTCACTTGTTTTAAAGAGGGTGATTCTGTATTGTATTATAAAATTCGAATACTTTCATTTTTGTGGAAAAAGTTTTTACAAATTCCTACAGTCGCCTACAGATGTTTCTCAGAAGTTTTCAAAAAACAATTTTTGAAAATTTCTGAAATATTTATTCAGAAAACAGGATTATTTACAAGGATTACAGAAAATCTGGTGAGAACTGTAAAACCTTCAGCTCTAAAATTTTACATGCTTTTAAACTTTCACAGGTCAGTGTGGCCCAAACAAGCCAAACTGCATACGAGTATGTGTTACGCCATATTAACCATATTAGCGGCCATATTAGCGATCATATCGGCTCGTAGGGATGTCATCATCCAATACCTAAGGATTTATGTCATCTTACTCAATAGTAACCCAAGAGTATTGGGTTGTACAAAATTTTAAACAGTATTTTCTGCGTATTTTGGTGTCAATAATGTTTCAGAATGAAAGATAAATTTTCTGCGGCACGAGTCTTGGGGTACCCAAGGGTTTTCAGTACTTGACGGCCATATTGGCGACCATATTGGGGGC
>JAQFZE010003277.1:0-12874 GCA_034695245.1 Dicyrtomina saundersi | reverse complement strand
CTGCTGACTGCCATAATATGTTATAGGAAGACTGACACTGGCCCTGGTTCTACAGTGCAACCCCGACTTTCAACTTCAGCACACTTTTCGTTCTGCCTCTGGCCTGGTCCCCGGTTCTTCTTTCCAGGGCCGGATAATGCGGCCAGCGCAGCCCAGGCAGCCCCCGCTGCTTGAATTTTCAAAAAAAAACTTGTAGATGGAACATTTTGCACTTTTAAAAAATATGTAAAAAGAATATTTTGACTTTTCAAAAACATGCAAATATTTTTTTTTTGTACATTTCAAAAACATGGAAATAAAACATTTTCCTTTTTTCTCAAAACATGTAAATAGAACATTTTGCACTTTTCTGAATGAAGTAAAGAAAAACATTTTGAACGTTTCTAAAACATGTAAATACAACATTTTGCTTTACCAAAGAAAACCATCAATTAAATCAAAACGGTGGTTTCTGTATGGAAACAAATTGGTGCCTAAAAGCAATTCCTTTGTCCGGCCCTGCTTCTTTCCACAATTAAATGCGCTCCAAATTTTTACCAAGAAGGAAAACTTCATTCGGAATTCGAATGGGCTCTCGTCCTGAGGTATTAATTGTAATTGAGCTCTGCTCCACTCTTCCACCTCCATAGGGCATCTCATGACCAGAATGAGTGAGGGTATATAGTGGGGAATGGCTCGAGTAATAAAACTCCATGTGAGCCATCCGTGGGCCGGAATCCTTTTTTTCCAAGACACACACCTGTCAACTCTGACTCTGAGAGAGAGAGAATTGGGAATTCTATAGAAAAGAAAATGGAAAGTTGGAGTTGAGTTCCATGTACCCACCTACCTACATACATTCCTACTTAACTCCGTATGAGTTCCACGCTCGACTTTCGACATTCGACAGTCGAGTGCAGGTCGACGTTCCTTGGAAAATAGAAAAGCGGAGATTTTTTTTGTGGAGGTGGAAAATTCTAAAAATTCTTCCGAGCTGGAGCCGGAGCCGGAGACCGGAGAGCACCAGCAGAGAAGAGCCGTTGATGGAGATGGAGGTTAGGAGCGAGGAGATGAGAATCGGAGGTCGGCGTCGGCAATGTGTGTTAGGTTAGGGATGAAGGCCGGGCTGGCGGGCAGGAAAGGGAAGGGGAAGGGAGACAGGGACATGCAGGTGTTTTGGTGAAACAGTATGACTCGTCCAAGAAGTCAAAGTAAAACGGTTCAAAGTAGGTAATTATTTTTGTGGTGTAACAAAAAAAAAGTGTCTGTTTCTCAAATTCCCAAGTAAGGTGCATATAGCGTGTCTGCTGGATCGTGTGTAGGAGACGGAGGACCTCCTGCACCTGTATCTTCTTAATTCCCCTTCTTTACCCGCCTTATTTCCTGCACCTACGGACTACACAGATACTTCATACCTGGCCATGGTTCTCGTTAGAGAATTTGAGAAAGAAAAGGTTTTCTCGTGTTCTGAATAAAAGATGCTCTTTCAGAAAACTGTTTTAGGCTGGAGGAAAAGGCTGGGATGCGATGCGATGCGGTGGGGTTCTACAGCAGAGAATGTTGTTTGGAATCTATAAATGTGCTTGTACTTAGTGGCTTTCAGTGTCTTGTTTATATTTTTACATAATACACCTGAGAGATACATTCAACCTGCACACCTTCCTTTTATTATAGGTGCGTCCAGTCTTATTCCTTCCAAATGTAGCTCTGTACCCAGGAACCTAGCTGACTACGTCTATATACGAAGGGTGGGTGTGAGCGTGTGAGGCTGGGTAGTCTCTTGTTTTCGTTTTGTCTTGTCTGTCTTGATTACAATAAATAGAGTCCTACATTAGCGTGTAAACTGATGCTCGCACGGATTTATTACGGCTACAGTAATAGTAGAATAGGTGGATAGTAACTTATATGTGTAGAGATCAGCTACCTTCCAACTTCTAACTTACTAGTTAGGCATATTTGGATCTCTGTTCCTGTTTTACCTGGAAATGGTTGAGGAAAGATGGCGAGGGTTGTTTTTATCGAGTTTAACCGTAAATGAGTAAATGATATGTAAGGTACTCAGTGTATACTGTGTATGTTTTTGTGCTTTTGTGTGTGTACCCAAGTAAGTAGCGTGTCTCTGATTGTGAGGATTGGGAATGGAATGTTGGTGTTGGAGAGAGTTGAGGTGGGGCGGGGCGAGAGGGATAGGAGGTTTTATTCTGTGACCCTGGTCATGCTCCCTCATCATCAGAGACGAAGAGTACTGTTCAGGAGTGAGTACATCTTCTTTCTCTCATGTGTATAACCCAAAACCCAAACTCAGCATGAGCAGCATAGGGCATTGCTTTTGAATAGTATATGTAATACTCCGTCGAAACTTTACATTCAAGTCCAAGCTCAACAAAAAAGCTCCTGATACTCCTCAAGCAAACTCAAACTCCTGGTCTGGTTCTGGTTCTGGTTCGTGTACATCTATACCCAAGAACATACATATACCATCTCCTCCAAAACTAAAACTTCAACTCTCTCGTGGAATAATATGCCAAAGTCATAGTAGGCGAGTGGCAGTGCACTGCTAGTAGTCGAACGGAATATATAATTATATCTACACAGTATATATCTTCAATTGTACATTTTATATACGGGCCAAACTATCATCAGAGGGAGAACTTACTAGTTAGTACAGCACACATATCATCCGAAGAGAGCTTCTTCAAAAAGCAAAAAAGTATTAATGGAGTTCCCACAACGGACGGACGAAACACCTACAACAAAACAAGGAGAGAGCCCCAGAGTCAACTGAGTACTGAGCACTGAGCTCTGCTGAATCTGTCTGAACAAAAACGAATACTCCAACCACAGAAAAGCAGCCTAGCTTAAAGATATATAACACTCACATTATAAATCAAACGTATCAAACTCTATTATTACACCATTTACTTTGTCATTTTTTTTCTTCATTTCCCCTCTCATATATTATAGTCTACACTGTAGAGATCTATATAGAGACAACAATCCACAAATTCTACATGATACGTACATATATAGGAAACAATTCATAATCAACTTCATACTTCTACTACATCACTATATTATATTTCCACTGGCACTTGGGATTGGTGGAACATAGTAATAACTATTAACTCCGAATATTTCCAAACGTACAGTCTACTTTTTTGACGTTCTCAAAAGTAACTCCACTACATTACTCCGAGAACCGAAGAGACCGAGACCAACCGTCGATGTGGACGTCGACGTCGACTTCATCACGATTACGATTGGGATCACGATCACGAAAACGAAGCTCATATTAATTCCACTTGGACGAGTAAATAATTCCGGAGGCCGGAGACAATCATTTCATTATCAACATCCGTCTCGCTGTCCATTTCACATTTCGACATCAGCTCAAATAAAGTAATTGAATCTTATCCGACACAATCGAAAAGCTCCGACGTCGAAATCTTCAAAAAATCCAGACTAAAATTGATTACCAACTCAAAGAATACCAATAGTTGATTTTCAAAAAAACAAATACTGAAACTGAAAGAAAACACTAAACAAAAACAAAAACAAGCTGACAAAAATCGATAAATACTTACTTCTCTTTTATTCCCAAGTTGATATTTCCATTTGTACGAGCGAGCGTCTATATAGCTATCGTTGACAGGTTCGTTTTCGTTTTGACTGACACACAAGTTGTGTCAAACTCAAGGTAGAAGAAAAAAAAAAGATATTCGATCTCTGCAATATATATTTGACGTGTTGTTGTTGATGGTTGAGTGGAGTCCGCAGTCCGCATCGGTGTTTTTTAATATGCTATATAATATTTGCAGTCCACATAAGTAGTGACAACTCCAACTGACATTATTTTATCTTCGGTGAAACGGAAGACTGAGGGTGTGTGTGTAGACCCGGGCTGATGCTGAATACTGATAACGAGAGTTAGGAATAAATAGGCCGAACCGAAACCGAACGGGATATATTGATACAGAATTTGTGGTTGTGACTTATTAACACTGCAGTGACTATACAACTGATAGTGAGTGTGTAATATAATATAATTATTGATATCGATATTTTGTGCAGAGAAAGAAACGTAAACCAATTTCCTTTTTGAATTTACTATGTAGTGCTTGTACCAAGTCCTTTGATTTAATTATTAATACATATTATGTCCAAGATTACGCATTGTTGATACTATTTATTTATTTAGTTAAAAACATATGTATCGGATATGTGAAAGACATGTAGTTTTTGTTAGTATTGACAGTTGCATGTACCTACTATATCATTTATGCTTTTATGATGTCAATGAATATGTTTAGTATTTTTTCTTATTAAAATTTCGATCCCTTTTCTTTTGTTTTCACGTTTTAGTGACTTTTTATCTCCTGGCTCCAGTCTTTAGTCATCGAACTCAAATCGAACTCGAAAATGACGGAGGACTAAAATAAATATCCAAAATCAAAATACAACTGTCTGTCATCTGTTGTCTGTTCTCCTATTGACTTTACTTTGTCATCCCGTTTAAATACACATTTACAAACATCAGAACGAACAGAGTAACCACTATTAGATCACCTGATCACCTTCAACTTATTTGAGTCTTCATCAGACAGAGCATCGGCATCGGTATCGGCAATCGGCAAATAATGGATTATTGAAGAGTTGTTACAAGTCTGCGATAGTTTTGTTTTTCCAACAAAAAAAAGAGCAATACTTTAGTCGTATTTATAAAAATATATTTAAAAATCAATGTAATAAGGGTTAGTAAGTATTAATTTCGATCCCAGTGAACACTACTTATACAGACACGGGCTTGAATTTCAAACAGCAAAAAAAATAACATTAACATTGAACTTTCGTTCGTTAGTCATTCGTATTTATTCGTATTCGTAATCGTAATTGGTAAAGTCACAAAGTTTTGTGTTCTTGTTCCCAATACATAAATAACTATTAATAGGAACTCACTTAACTCAACGCACAGACGACTGACTGAGCTGAACTCCTGTTCCTTGTCTTCTTGTCCTCACTACACAGTCTGTGGTTTGGTATCGTTTCCACTTGTTCCGTCTTCGTCTGTCTCTTCGACCATCAACTTTTGAGTAATAATATCTTGAATACACTTGGAGAAGTTAAACAAACCCAAAAACTACTCTTCATTATTTTGATTTTGTGTTTCCAACTCTATTTTTGACCGAAATTGTGCTTCTTCAATATTGTGTTAAGCCGTTGTAGTTACATAGTTCAAAAAATCATAAAACATCTGTATATGGTGGAGTGTTCTTGTTCATGTTATATCTTGAGATCTTCTTGAGCCAAGTCCAAGTCATTTAAAATTCAGCCCAAATTATCAAATCAAGTGATTCAGATTCAATATTAGAGACAGACGGACCAAGAAAATTTAAAAGTGAGTTCAAGTCCTGCTGACTGTTTTTCAGTCGCAATCAAAAAGTTCGTATTATTATTGGTGGTTATAAATTCGAAAGTTCATTCTTCAGTGCTCAAGTGAACTCATGTGGTGAAGTGAAGCTTAAAATACAAAATTGTTTCTTATTATTTCGCCGGCGTATTCAAAAATAAAGGGGGGCAAGCAGGCAAGCAAGACTTATACATAAGTGACGGGATAGTAATTATTTGTAATTAGTATCAAAATAAGTAGTTAAGTAAGACTATCTTATTTTTATGTAGTGTTTCTGTGCATTCTATAATACCAATACCTTAAAAATCAGCTAAGTATACCAGAGTCGCCTAAAGAAGCGTAAGAACTTCGTAATCGTAGTCAAGATCGTGTGAAAACGGAATTCAATTGAATCAAAATTACAGAACTCGCCTACAATAGTTAAAATTGTTTTCCGAGTATCCAAAAACTTCCATGGACAGAAAAGGTTATTTTAAAAGTAAAAGGAAAACTGGAAACCAAGAATAAAATCAGTCGAGAAGATCAAGATTTTTAAGACATTTTTCCAATTTAGTATACTGCTCTTGCTTAAACACTGTCGTGTTCAATTTCCCACTGTCTTAAATAAGAGATAAGGAGTGGTCCTTTCTATATCCTGTCATCACATTATTATTTTTAAATCGGTGAGATTCAAAGCTACTATATGCCATATGAAAAAAGTATACTTAACTATGTAATACAGACAATATTTGAAACACCAAATATTCAGCAATGTTTTATTAATTTTGAATTATATAATAATTATTTTGATTTTTGATTCATTTACAATTTACAGATACGACTGACTGCTTTGACTGAGAAAAGGAAACAAAAGCTACCTCATCGATTTTAAAATAAAATTGTGTGAAGGAAGCAAACTTCCTTTCAAAACCTCGTAAGCCTGGAGTTAAAATTTTAAATAATGTGCTTCAACTAAATACAAACTAAATACTATCATTTCAACTTGGGAATTGGGATTTTCCATTTTAAACAACAACACACCGTTCACATAACCCTTGGGTAAGTTTTCAATATCCATAATATAATATGTAAACAAACTAATTAATCTCTTTTAATTTGTAATAATTCGTCCTCATGCTGGATTATAATTGAGATTACGTATATGAAAGTATCAAGTATCCTCCTCAGTCAACAATCAACACCAATTAAATTGTTATATCAACCTTATAGCAATTTATAGTAATGTTACATTAATTTTAATTGAATGAACTGAGTATTAAGTAAGTACTTCATTACCTATGTTAATTTGTGTAGGAAATTTAAAACAAGATTAGATCAGATTATCAGGTCAAAAAATATACGAGACCGCGACCAGAATCTCAATCATTGTTGAAGTCATTTTTTTTTTGCGTTCAGGAATCCAGGAATCTAGATAGAACATCCCAAAGTATATATTGTAGTTTCAATATCTCAATACGTGTCCATAGTATCCTATATATATACAAATAAATGTACAAATTAAGTACACCATGTTAAATCATTGTATCAAACTCAATAGTCAGTATTCTGCTATGACGAAGGAAAATTAGTAATATTCCGCTTGTTACATTTTGAAATCTTGTCTGTCATTTGTAAATTTTGTTTGACTGTGTGAAAACCATAATCCATGCCCATGTCATATTCTAGCCCAGTCCATGTTCATACCACCCCCGCCAAATGTCACGTCCCAACATTCCAGGAGATATATATATTTTAATCTAATATACCTAAATACTACTAATAGTTGTAAACGTAATCAGTGACTTTTTGTCTTGTTTTACAGCTTGACAATCATTTATATTTTTATCATTTATATCTATAACCCACAAGCTTATACAATTACAAATCACCAGTCATTGAAAATGGTCGGGTCGTTCCTTTCCTCTTTTCAACTCCAACTAAATTTACACAATTTATCACATCATCATTCTTCTTACTTTAGTTATATTTATTACTCACTCACTATGTGTGCATCCACGGCACGGTGTCCAACCAACAACGTCAACAAGAACCAGTCTCCTCTGTTTCTGTTTTAGTTGAGTCAGTTGATCGGCTTCGCGGTTTTAGCTACTTACGTACTTACACATGAGGAAAGAGATAAACTATTTTAGTGTATGATAAGATAAATGTCATCCCTGTCCGCACCTTGCTATAGGATTACATAAAATGTACATGTAGCATGAGTTGTTAGCAATGTCAACGTCAACTCCATCTGTGTATATCCATAGCTGCCTAAATTTAATAATAATAATAAGGAAATCGAATAACTACAGAAACATATATTTAACTAAAGGTTTTTTGAATGCATATTGGCTATATATATTATTATGCTTCATGGCTCATATGAGCTATGGCTTACTAGTTAGGAGGCGTTGGAATTTCAAAATCGAAACATTGTTCACCTCGCCGACTCTTTGAAATCATAATACTACAGAGAGAGAGATATTATTTGTAATTCTATCAGAATCAGACTATCTACTATATTATTTTCTGATTCACATTTCGTGGTCGTTTTAGTGGGAAGGCACGGGAAGGGTAATACATTCAGCATTGAAAAGGGATTTTTCTATCATTCATCATTTCTCCCGATGACGTCAACACATGGCTATGAGAAAATAATATGAAAAGTTATCTCAATCTGAAAGTCTGCTGGTCAAAAGTCTTCACATTATACTACCTACTTATGTATCTAGTATTCTATCTCTAGTTCCATTGAGCAGAAGTGCGTCCAGGGGGGAACGTCAGATGTTTAGAAAATTATAAATAATTGAATTTGAAATAGGCAAAGGAGGAGAAAGGCGCACATATTTGTATATATTCCGAATTTCGGGATATTATTGTTTTAATAGTCCAGTTCTCAGTTTTCACAATGGTATGGAGTGAATAGTATCAGATTTACTCACGAAGTGAAAATAGGGCAAAAATAGAATACAATTTAACCAAAAGCTCTTGGTTGAGGTTAAAATACACGTTTATACTCTTGGGTGCTGTGTTATAACATAAGAAAGTTGGTTTTCATTTTCAAAAGTTTATAGTGTATTTCAACAAAAACAAAAATATGGAATGGTCAGACCGGGAAGGAACTTACAATCACAGTCAGGGAGAGGTAAAAAAAAAATTTTTTTAATATTAAAAAAAATGAAATAGGCAGAATTAAATCTTTCCAAAATTATTGATCGAATAATAATTCCATTTAGTCTCATAGTCCATTTAGAAAGGAATGAAAATATTGATATATACACTATTTATCTTTAAATAAGACCACAAGAATATTATTCAATCATCATCGTGGAACGATGCATAGCCGAATAGCCGTCAGCCATAACAATTGTAATTATATACGTCATACACAGTAAAAAATCAATATCGACGCTCAAGGAGTTTGAACCATTATTTGCAACATTATGATGAGCCCCTGGTATAGAATTTTAGTAATGATTTCTTTGATTATGTCGTGACAGAACTATCTCTGTATATATTACCATTCCCATGCCATGCTTTCTCTCTGAAAGTCTTAAATAGTAGGTAGGTACTCTACATAATTTACATGGGTTGAATGCTGCTGAATAATTACGACTTCCATTTCTGTTTCAAAAATGGCAACGGCAACGGGAACGGGACGGTGACGTTGACGTTGAGAAAACGATAACAGAAATAATTATTATTTAAGCACGTGTAAGATATATAGGATCATGTGAGGAATGTTCATATTGGTATTTTATTATTTATTTATACTTTTTTTTCCTTAGCTATAGTATATTACCTAATTATACAAAGACCTATGCACTATGCATAATAATTATATAGCATTATTTTTAATATATAACATTGGCTATTGTATAGCTATACAAAAGGCTTGCGTACTTGCGTTCTAATATACAGTCTAATAGCTATAATCTATCCGCATAATCTGTGCGGAGAGACACACTCAGACATTTTGAAATATTTTGTATTAATATTATTTTACACATTCAGCAATTCAGCACTACATTTAAATTTGACACTGACTTGCAAACTATCAGTTCACACTCACACGCTTGAGATGTATTATTATTTCTCCTATGTTTTTCCAAGGGGATTCGATGAATTATGAATTCGAATTTGGAAAAAAAATGTTTCACTGTACAAATTACATACCAAGTACCAAGTGCCAGCCAAGTAGTATCAAGGGTGCGGTATATTATTGAAAAAGAAAACGTCTATGTTTTTTTTTAAAGTTTGCAAAACAAAACAAAAAAACAACGAAAGAAAAAATGAGGCTATGATTGATAAAATTCATGCATCCAGGAGGAGGGAGAAGTATTTTTGAAGTATTTGCTATGGTGTTATAGGATTGCATTGGTTTGCTTGTTCCTTGTCGTTCGGGTCCTACATAATAATAGTAATAATATGTAGACAAGTCCTGTCATCTCTAATTCTTGAATGTAATGTCATCCCTCTGTGTATTACTTACTAGTTAGGTATGATGTGCTATATGTATTGTGATGTGGTTTAGTTTTTGGTATGGCAGTACTCTGTGGTATATAGCGGAAAGATAAGGATAAGGAATTCCTCACGTACCTAGGCTAGGCATACCTACTTTTGCATACATCTCGTTAAAATATAACGCAAATATATCAGTATATAGTAAAAAGGCAGAACGAAATACCTCGTCATCTCATCTCATCTCATGTCATCATCATTGACACGTTCAAACTTGAAAACCTGCCTCGCTCCCCATCCCAATTCCCATATGCCTCCTCCAATCCAATCCACCTAATATAATGTAATAGACGCAGTAGGAGTAAATCTCAAATGAGCAAAGAACCAAAATTCATTCATTCAAAAATCCACAGAGAGAACAAGCTTTTCATATATTATGTAGTGCAAAATGGGAATGAGATTCTAATTCTACATTCAGAAACATAATGAAATAATGAGAAAGCTTCAAAATCTTGACTCTCTTTTCTTCTCTCTATGCGCGGTGTTTTGGTAAAATTAAAATGGAAATTCAAGCTGTTTTCTCACTCGCAGTCAGTACGTGGAATGGGATGTAATTATTATATATACTTGAACTTGGGTTAAGCAGTTCTTGGTTTTTGGCCTGTTTCTGTTCAGGGAGTTTAAGTCATCTCTCCGCTCCAAAAGTCCAAAACAAAATGTATTATACATGGGCTTCATACATACTTAACTTCCCTTTGTATAATTTATATAGTGGAGATATTTTGTATTTTAGAGTATTTATAGGAACTATACATACATGCTGGGCCTATTGTTTCTATTGTAGTGTGGTGAGGTGTGGAATTTAAATTTTCCACATAAAATACAATGCAATCTGCTCGACTCTCCTCCATTGTGCTCTCTTCGTGTGTTCTCTGTCAACATATAAAATAGTCAAATATAATATTTTGTCATAAGTACCTCCCTCAGGTAAAAGGTATAGGAGGATGGGTATAGCCTCATATAGCGTATTCCAAACATAATAAAATATAACAGTATAAAATATAAGAGAGCGAGATAGGAGATTCCTTTGACTTATTTGAGCAGGCTGTTGTGTTGTATTCGATTAGACCTCATAAAGAATTTTCCCAGCAGGTTATTTCTGTCAGACTTTATTGTTCCCTCTCGTTAGTACATGTAGATGTGCATGAATAATATGAAGCTATATATATATATGGAGTAGGTATAGGTAGTACAGTAAAATAGTAGACCCATATGCCTTACCCATATTTATAAACAAAATGCTATTATTCAACTAACTCGGGGCCTGGGTCTGGGTCTGTGAGTCTTGAGTCTCGTCGAGATAAAGACTGAGCACATTATAATAATGTCATTTGAAATATGAACAAGGCCCGGCTTGGAAATTCGCATGTAAATCTATACAAATAGAGAACTACTATACGAACGAGATGAGAGAGACACGCTGAGGATCCAGTCCTCCGACTCGGCCGTCCAAAAGGTGTGGAGCAATTATCAAGTCATAAATAAATTGTAATTGTAAATAGATGTAAACATTAAATTTAGTAGTCGTTCGTCCTTCGCGGAGTGTGAGAGGACAGGTTGTAGGACAGGACAAATGGACAGTGGACATGACTGTCAGGAGGAGCATCACATCGTGGACGGATAATATTTCCCCTTACAAACTTACAATGTACCAAATTCCGAATACATAAATAAAATAAAAGAAAAGAAAAAAGTCAAACAGTCAAAAATAAATAGAGTCTCTGAGTGGAATTAGATAGGGAAAGCCTCATCATTATCAAGCCGAGAACTGTCGAACCAAATGGCAAAAGTGATGATGCGCGAGATGAGGAGATCCTATGGGATGGGAATGGGAGGCTGACACTGGCACTGGTACTGGCACTGTACTAGGCACTCGTCATCATGATCACGCAAGTTGATCACGAGGAACACTTTAACTTTTTGGTTAATTGTAGTGTAATTGTAATTGTGTGTGTGTGTGGAGAGATCTTTTTCAAGATACTGTGTGAGAGAGACACTATACACTTATTGACACAGGAACTAGTAGTACTCCAACCACAGTCACCAATCCAAATGTACAACAAACAAACAAATGGAGACGAGATCAGGCCCCGGCTCAGAGCTCGGCTCAATAAGCTTTCATCAAATTGAGAATCAGGAAAAAAAATGTGTGTATCTCTTTCTACATGTCCTATGTTATGCCATGCTTCATACTTCACAACTATGTACCATGCAAAAAGTCCACAACAGAGTCCTAAACCAAAAGCCAAAGCCAACCAAAACCAAACCAAAACCAAACAAAATAATAGGCTATACACACAACATCACAGCATTAAAGAGGAGGAGTGTGAACTATGTGCCTAGATATTATTATATGCTTTGAACCTTATTAGATGTGGTGTAGACTTTAGAATATAGAATCAAATTGAAAAGATTGAGAGAGAATAATACTAAAATGTAAAGAGTTGTTGTGTGAGGGAAAGCCGAGCCGAGGCGAAACCATGTCCAAAGTTCCAAAGGAAAGCATCTCTATATTGTTGTGTCTACATAGTCTGTAGATATAGTAGATTGTGGATGGGTAAAATATGGATAGGTAGGTGGGTATATCATGTACGGATGCGTGCGTATTTCTGAAGCAACGGCCAAAGCCAGTTTGATCACATTTTATTATCAAATTACTTGATTCAATTATCTCATAAATATATAACGGCATTCATCCTTGGGCTCACTATGAAACCACTGTGTAATGAATTCCAATTCCGTTTGACCCAGTATTAAGTAGTAAATACATTTCAAAACACACTAAATATCTCACAGATCCATCATTGACCATAGTCCCAGTCCTCACCAGTCCAACTACTATAGCCATCCGGCCATCAGTCCATAGCATAGCAACCCATACATAATTACACACGGTTTACATCTTTCTTACATCAGCCGCTCTGTTAAAACTCTGTCAGTTGATGAGCTATCAGCTCATAGCCACGTCTCCGTCTCCGTCTCCGTCTC
>JAQFZE010003276.1:0-12874 GCA_034695245.1 Dicyrtomina saundersi | reverse complement strand
TACATCGGTTAAGTAAAGGCAGCAGCAGTATCTGTCAGTTTAGTAGATTACTCTGTTACAGAGTTAACAGATTTCCCGACACTCGAAAAAATAAAAGTCAAGAGACTAATCTGCTACAGTTAGTAGATTTTCTGTTGACATTTTCATACAGATGCTCTGTTAACTTTTTTTCTTAGCGTGTGTGACAATGTTCCATAACCGTAGTTTTCATGTGGAGAGGACAATGATAATATGCTACACTTAAAACTATATATTTTTCGAACCATACAAAAAAATCTGCGAAAAAAAGCTAACTGAATCGAAGATTGATTACTATTCACACACAAAATCACTCTCAACTAATTGCATATTTGAAATTCGTAATCTGCAGCATTAAAGTTGTGGGTAAAGCTATACCTCAAACTGCCGCATAAAAACATAATAAATTATAATAATGTGATTATTTATTAAATGAAGATTCTATTGTATTTAATAGCATTCTGGTGTCTCATGCTTAATTGCTACTGTCCGGTTTGAAATACTAATTCAATTTTGAATTTGGCCTAAACCTTGACATCTGACATAACAAAATTAAATTGAAAGTGAGTGCAAATATACTTTAAACTCAATTGTGAAAGCTTACCGGTCCTTCATGCCCCTTCAAGTCCTGGACAAAGTTTTGAGTCCCAGTAGTGAGATTAACATCAAATAATCGAATTGACTTGTCGCAGGAACATGTTGCTAATCTTGTCCCAAGGAAGTCCATTTGGGCATCATGCTACATTTACATAATAACATTATCAATGACTTGTGATTGCAACAACACTGACTAATAAATTAACAATTATCAATTATGACATATTATTTAGAGTATTTCCAATTTCTTAGCATCAAATACTATTTATTTCTTTTCGCTCAACACTAAATCCGACTCATTTATATTAATCAAGTGAATAATATTTGTGATTCTTCGGAAAGTTGAAAGTTACCGAATATATTTCTAATTATGGATGTTTATGACTTTTTGCACACGCAGATAAATTCAAAATAAATTGTGAGCATACAAGTAAGGTTGAAGGTAGCCGGACTTTTACAACTTAGGTTTACAACACAAGGTAATAGGTCAAGATCACCAACTATTACAAGAGACATAGTCTCAAATCCTTCAGGATTCTTCCTGGGATACTATTATTATTATTATTAGTAAAGCTACTATTTATTAAAATTATTATAAAAAACTAAAACTTACAATCATATCTTCATGACCCGTATCAATAGTGGTAACAGCAAAGGTCGAAGACATTTTCAGTCCAAAGCGGAACTCGCCGGATCTTGTGAAATAGTAATATTTGTATTATATACGTGTTATGCCAATTGACAAACTAATATTTATTAAACAAAACTTTCATAAATCCGTGAGTTCAATTCAAGACAGCGTAAAAAACGACAGCAGGCCCAGGCACAGGAGGCACTATTATTTTTTATATAGCAAATCCACGGCTGTCTGTTGGTTCTACGTATATTATTATGTACAGTACAAGTATTCAGATTCCGAGCACAGCCACGTCACGTCTTCAAACTTCAACCTGTTTTAAAACTTTTCCAATTTCTAACTCTGAATTAACCGCCCGTTGGCTGAGCGAGGCTAAACCCGCACCCTATCTCACTATAGTACTGCATGTACTGCTTTATTAAATTGTTACGTTGCTCTGGATTCACCCGCCAACCTCGCAATTTCAAACTCTGTATGTTTTGTTGAGATTGAGAGAGAGAGAAAGAGAAAGAGAGGTCCCGTGGTTCAGGTGACTAGTGGGGATACGTTTGTGCCATCTTGAGTATTGACACTGAATTTATGAATCACCCATAATATAATAATAATCATCATTAAAAGCACTATAATTTATAGCACAACGTCAAATCATCTTCAATAAAACATAATTATGATATGCCTCATCAAGTCCACCCTACTCCCTTGTTCCCAATCTAAACTCATGCTAAGTCCCCAAAGAGGCCCTTGAGGGTATTTCTATTTTTATATAGGTGTCATCCAGAACCAGAATGCATATTGCATATAATAGTAAACAACGCTTTAAAATTATTCAAATGTCATTCTTGCTTCTCATCAATATTTTTATTACACACGTAAGTACTCGGAGTCTAAAATCCCTTAGTTCCAGTAGTCCAGTATTAGTCTCAAGATGAATTCAAAATATAGTAATAATGCTACATTGGTTTCCGGGTAGAATCCTGAAGGATTTGAGATAAAAGATAAATCACTTGTTTTTTTTTCAGGTGCAAAATTTAAATCAGTGTCTGTAGCCGTGTCACTCGAATAAGTGGCAGTGTCTTTAAATGTTTTAGGCAGTAATAAATAAAGTGTTTTAAATTATGTCATGTGCATAAGTAGTAAAGTAGTAGTACAGTGTAGTACTCTATCCCCAAACTATGTTAGTTAAAATTTCAGTATACAGTAGGAAATTGAGTAAAGTAAAAATAACAATAACAACCACATCTTCTCATTTAATCCATCTCTAGAAACTAATAATATTATTATTATTATGTTATTTCTAAAGAGGGAGAAAGTAAATATTTTTATTTACAACTGCCTTTTTTAAAAGCTAAACCTATTGGAATTGGAGAGTGAGTGGAAGTGGAATGTCGAATCTGGACTCGGCAAAATATAAGCGGCTCACACACTCGCTCGTACTTTAATGCGAGTGGGTCCCGTCTTGTGCCTGATTCCTTGGCGAGGAAGCGAAGAGCCGAGCCGTGCTTTTTATTTTTTAGCAGTAGCATTTTCTTCGTGTACTCAACTGTACTGAGTGGACTGGCTACTACGTGTTTGTGTGTGTGTGTGTGCTACAAGCAGGAAAAATAGTAGGAAGCGGCAGCGCGACGAGAAGATGAGAGAAGGACCGGACTGTGAGTTTATTGCTGAGCTCTGCACTGCCTACGATACGACGGCCGACGAGAGAGGAAACTTTTCTCAACTCACACACACACACACACACACACACAGTCAGTCACTTGGATATAAAGAGACAGAAGTTACCCTTATCCGCATCCACTGAAAAGTGTACATATGCACAACATTATGAGTTCCCTTTTTGCTTGAAATTATTATGTTATGTTGAGGGGCACGTTCGCCTCGAGTCTGAGTCGGTTGGCTGTGCTAATGCTCTGGTTGTACTCAAATCAAAGAACTTATAACTTGAACCTACCTTTATGTTTCTACTCTAGGTTTCCCTCCCAACAAAACCAATACACAGCAGAGACGGAGAGAGAGGAACTAACTACTTTACTCCACACAAGGTACGTACACCAAATCACCAAACCAACACAACACAAAACTATAGTGCAACAGCATAGGAGAGTTTGGTTTAGGTTGTTGTTACTTGGTTCATTTCGTTTACGTTGTTACTGTAATACAACTCCAAACTACTTTATTACAAAAAGACGTACTTACATTATTATTCTGCTAGAAAAGATATATAGAGAAGACAGAAACGGAACGTAACTGATTTTGAGTCAAAGTCCTCTTTTTGGTGTTTAGTATTTTTGTTCTTGTGTACTACACAACATCTCAAAGTTTTCAAACTTAAGTAAAAAAATTAAAAAAACTTAGTAAAATTAAATGCGGAGTCGATAGTGTCGGAAATTCTCATCAACCCTTCTCCTGACCTGACTTCTGACTGACTTGGTGACTGGCTTCTCAATTCGGTCCTGCTATTGTTTGTGTGTGTAGTTCTATACAGGTACTCATATTTACAAAATTATTACTATGTTATGTGTAAAACATGTATTATTACTAAATTACTAGTTAGTTGTACCCTTGATCTCCGTGAATAAGGGTCAGCGGTTATGTTTCAACGAGATTAATTTGATGATTTGACTTTTGAAATTTTAGGCCTGCTCTGAAGTCGAAAGTCAAAAGTGATACAGTCACGGCAAATCTATAGAATCAACATCCCAACGCCGAGCACAAAACATCACGGGAGTTGTGAATTAAAATCACATTCTTAATGTGCTACGACTAATAACGGAATAGGTAAAGAGTTTATTTAGAGCGAACGCTGTACGAATGCTGCTTATAAAATGTGAAATAATGTTCAGACTCAGACCTCCTTAATACTGGATAGACTTTTAAGCTATTCAAGAAAAGTCAAGATTTATCGTTATGTGTCAAACTGTCGTCAATTTCGTGTTGACATTGAAAATCAAACTTTCAACTTTATCATCTTCGAGTTCGCGTCTTTAATAGTTTACTCCACCTGTGATATCACACTTCATATATTTAATAAAATGCAGAAAGTTGGAATGGGTTCTAGCTCTGGAGCTGGTTCAGCAGGCGTCATGGTCTCCTCAAGTAGTGAGTCTTCAACACCAAAAATCAAATCAAAACAGTCTCTACGGACGCCCAAAACAGGTAACAACTAGGATGAGAACAGTAAATCTTGAACATCATCTTATATTAGTATATTTCGAAGTCTGTTTTTCAGGTCTCCGGTAACAGTATGTAAGCTTAAATCAGTATTTAAATTCATGCTTATGGTGTGTTATATGGCAGCTCCTCGAAAGAAAAGTTCATCACAGAAAGCTTTAATGGGACACAAGTGGTTTAAAGGTTCTCCAAAATCTAGATCCAATCAACGTATCAGTAAGAAGTTGCTTAAGAGTCCTATTGTGGAAAAAACTGTTCAGAAGCCTCCGACGCCGGTTGGGGTTGTCGAATTCGATGTTGATGGATCCTGTGATAGGGTCAGCGTGTATGATTTAATCCCTTGCACAGAGATGGTATGATTTTAATTATCTATTTATGTTTTTGGTACAAAATTATTATCTTTTACTACGTTTCAAGCTCACAATGCTTTTGGTTTTCAATGAACAGGATGAGGACTTAATGGATAGTACACCCGGTGCCACCTACAACTCTGATGTGAATCCAGATGTTGTAAATAGTTTTTCATCCACTCCAGGGGATAAAATTAATAAAAGTAGTAAATTATGCAAAAGTAAAGAAACGCCAAAAAGTCGCGGAGGATCAGTGAAAAGCAGTAAAAGCAAATCGAAAACACCAAATCGACTTAGTAATAAAAATAAATCATCGAAGGATTTAGAATCTCGACGAAAATCTCCACCCCTGTGTAAATTACCCGAAGCTTGCTACGAGAAAATTAAGAATTTTGACATCTCATTTGCTCCACCCCTTCCAGTAGGCTATATACGATATATGGAAATACCACAAGAGGAACTAGCTGATGAAGTGGAGTATGATTTAGATGAAGAAGATAATGCTTGGCTTCACTTTGTGAACGATAAGAGGAAGGAACAAAATTTACATCCAGTCAAATATGCAGATATGGAGTTACTCATGGATCGCCTCGAAAAAGAATCGTATTTTCAGGTTCGTCAAGTATTTTAATCTGTCACAAATACTAAGCAATATATGGTTATATATATAGGTATTATATATTTATACATTATATATGGTTAGGCAGTTCTATAATTATGAATATGTGTGTCTGTAATCTTGTCTTTTGGGTGTAAGCCTGCCGTAAATAAATCAATAATAATAATATTAAATATTTTATACTTTTATCTTTCCAATCATTGACAAGCGGTGATTTATTAAATTTTTAATTTTAGTTATATTTTTAATGTTACAGATGCAGTCAACAGGAATAGATCAAGGTGCTTTAATAGATGATGACGCAGTATGTTGCATTTGCATGGACGGAGAGTGTCAGAATAGCAATGCGATACTTTTCTGCGACATGTGTAATTTGGCAGTTCATCAAGAATGCTATGGGGTCCCTTACATCCCTGAAGGTCAGTGGTTGTGTCGCCGTTGTCTACAAAGTCCATCTCGGGCTGTTGACTGTGCTCTTTGTCCTAACAAAGGTGGTGCTTTCAAGCAAACAGACGATGGTCGCTGGGCTCATGTCGTCTGCGCAATTTGGATTCCTGAAGTTTGCTTTGCCAATACAGTAATTATTGTTTTGAATTATCAGTATCTACATTTTAAAAGGAACATATTTTTTGATTATATGATAGCTGATAACGTTAAACTGAATTCGCTACATAGCTTACCTTTTGGGTGTTGACGCTTGCTCCAAGAAAATGTAAAACATGATGCTGTTTTGATTTGTACCCAAGATATCAATTCAGCTCTACCGCATCACTATCAGCGATGAGATGACATGTTGCATTGTGCAATTTTTACTTACGATGAATATTTTTTTGTCTGATTTGCTTATATTTGCTCGTCAACAGGTATTCCTAGAGCCCATTGACAGTATTGGGAACATCCCAGCTGCTCGCTGGAGACTTGTTTGCTTCATTTGTAAACAGAAAGGAGTTGGTGCTTGCATTCAGTGTCACAAGAGCAATTGCTACATTGCATTTCACGTTACATGTGCCCAACAGGCTGGCCTTTGCATGAAGATGGATACTGTGAGGGAATCTTCATCTGTGTCTGTAAAGAAAACCGCATACTGTGACAATCACGCACCTCCTGAGAGTGATTTTGTAAGTTATTCTTATACTATGTACATAGGTACTATTACATTGTTGTTTTCCTTTAATTAATCACAAGATGTAGGCTGATCTTAATACCGAATTTTGTTCGTAATGCATATTTGTTGTTTGTACAGTTTAGGGGCCACAATGGTTTCGCAACACATTTCAATTCATAATTTTCATTGTGTTTTGGTCTTTAATACTGTTTAAAAATGCACGGGCTGTAAATTGGTTGTTGTAATTTTGTTATTGTAGTTGAAAGAAGGGGATGGAACACCGTCACCTCGTCAAAAGATGAGGCAAGCTAGAAAGTTGTTAGCGGAGAAACGATCAGCCATTCCAGTATTGTCTATACCAACAATCCCGGGTGAGAGAGTCACAGAAATCTCACAGACTGTATCCTTTACTAGAAAAAATCAGTTCGTAAAACGACTTATGGCGTACTGGAAGCTTAAGCGGTAAGAAATCTACGCCGATGGATATATTTTCTAATAGTAGAAATAACCTAGTTGGTGGGGGAGCTCTCGTACAGGTGTGAACTGTTGAGTATTTTTTTTTGCGTTGTACATATTTTCATATTTTTCTATTCAGGCAATCTAGAAACGGAGTTCCATTACTTAGAAGACTTCAAGCTTCATCATCGTTACCACATCCAACTAATAGAGACACTTCTGCCATCGCAGATCCTAACAAAGTAATCAGCATAATCTATAAAAACCAAGTTTTATATTTCTGTAATTATTATTACTTTATTAAGTCACTATTGTCCCACAATAGCTACGGCTCAGTAAATCACAATATTTTTTAGCGAAGTAGTAGAAACAAATGTAAGAATTTAAAAACATTATCCTAATGTACGAACATGGGAGTAACATGAATTCGCTAAAAATTATAATAGGAAAGTATTTTGGGAATTTTTACATGCAATTAAATGTGTGACAATAATATGTTTTAGGCTGAAGAATCTCAAGCATACTACCGCTACTGGCTTCGTCTTCGCCAGGATTTAGAACGGGCGCGTCTGCTATGTGAATTAGTTCGCAAACGGGAGAAAGTGAAAAAAGAATTAATTCACTTGTAAGTCTTTTTAATAAAATTAGAAAAATAAATTATGCCTTGTATTTGTTTTTCTAAATGCTGTATAAAAGTTCAAACAGGCTTATTAAAATTCACTCACACGTAGTCAGTGTTAAAAGTTTTTAGTTATAGAAAATTAAAATTTTTTAATAAAGGAAATGTCGTGAAGTCGAAATTCAGCTTCGACCATTCTCCCTCTTCCTTCTAAATGTTCTGGAAGAGATTGCAGTGAAAGACATACAGGAAATATTTGCTGAGCCTGTTGATACAAGTGAAGTTCCTGACTATTTTGAAGTTGTGGATCAACCCATGGATTTGTCTACCATTCGAGACAAAATAAATTCCTTCCAGTATAACAATATCGATGAATTTGAGGCAGACTTTAATCTCATGATTGGGAATTGTCTCAATTATAATTCCAAAGATACAGTATTTTATCGATCTGCTGTTCGACTCCGAGAATTAGGAGGTATTATTATTCGACACGCTCGTCGGAGTATTGACGCTATTGGCTATGACTCCACTACAGGTCTGCATCTACCTGAAAGAAAGTATATTCCTGTCGTCCTCACCGATGAGGAAATAATTCAGAAAGGTACGTTATCGGTTATCTTATACTGTATTTTTAATCACTAGGAGCCGGTAAAGTAAGCCTCTTATCAGAAAAATCAGAATACACTAATTGCAAGAATTGTTTTTCTAATTTTTATGCTCTTGAGCAATTATTCCTAAGAGCATTTCGGAATATGTGGCTATTCTATTTTCATCAAGCAATTGATGGGTATTCTTATTTGTAATTTATTAATTCTTATTATGTGCAGTGGATAATTTATTAAACGACGAGTCAAGATTTGATAAGCCATTTGACAAGCATATGGAGCTCTTGAATGACGCTCTGGATGACACTCTTGCACTGTCCCATCCAGCCACGAGGAAGAAGAAATATAACAAAGTCAAGTAAGTTGTCATCCAAAAATAATTTTATTTTGTGTTCAAGGGTTTTACCAAGTACTTTCACATATAAAGCTAAAATTTATTATTTAATCGATTTTCATTGTCTAATTTTTGTACGACCGATAGGCATGAGCAAGTCCGTGTAAGGCGGCTAAAGCATTCGAAGTTGAACAAACTTAGTTCTAGCTCCCCTCTCAAGGAAAAGTACAAGAAAACTGTAACAAAGGATAATAAAGACAAAAATATTTCAAATTCTTTAATTCAAAATAAAACTTCTGATTTATCGGACACGGACCAAGTACAAAGTCAACAACAATCTCAGAATCATTTCACTCGAAGAAATCGTGCCGTCAGATCCAGACTTTCTTTCTCGCAGTCTCAGTCAACAGCGAAAAATGCGCCAGATTCCTTAACTCCGCCTACAACTAGAGCCAGAAGAACACTAGGTCCTGGAAAACGGAAACGAGAACCCTCAAATCCTCCATTACCTCAGACGCTTTCACCCTCACCATCCCCCCCACCTTGCTCACCCCCAGTTCTCCGAGCAAGTACTACCAAATTAAAAGCGGCTCAGCCTGATCAATCTGTGACTAGTGGAAGTGGAAGATCTCCGCCAAAGAAAAGTCGTCGTGTCAGTAGTGCCACTTCAATCGATCTTCAGTCCTCCCTCATTGTCACACCAGCCGTTACTACAACCCCTATAAAAAGTCTAAGTAAAAATAATGCTAACAGTAGAAATACCAGTTCTACACCAGGGTCCAGTGATGGTAAAAAACATCTTTCAATGTCCGGATCGCCAAAAAGTGGAAGTACCAGTCGACTTGCTGCTTGCTTAAGAGATCGTGATCGTAATGATGAGCAGGTAACTTGTATCGGTAATCGTCTTCGAGATCGTGATTCCCTTTCTTCTGATAAAGCATCCCCTTTTAAAGCAGCAGCAACTACAATTACGCCGTCAAAATCTCCCTCGTCCATCTCAAAGGGAGGAGGAGGAATAGGAAAGCCGCCATCAGCCACGTCGTCACCCTCCACTACAAATCGCAGAGATGCTGTTCTTTTCAGTAAAAAAGTTAATTCTTCGCCCTTATTTAATGATAGTCATGCGGCAAACATAATTGCTCATCAGACCCTATCCACTTCAATCAAAAATCCCAATTCCAGTTCAAGAATTCCCTCTCCTCAGACAGTGACAACATTGAATAGTAGTGCTAAAAATAAAAACATAAAAAAATCCACTTCTAGCAAAAGATTGACAACATGGTTAAACAGTAATAATAATAATAACTCGGAATCAAATACTAAAATCATAGCCCCAGCAGCTCCAGGTGATGCTGAAATCGAAGAAAACAAGTATAAGTGTAGTAGTAGTACTAGTAGTCCACCCCGAAGGAATTCCACACGTGGTGCAAGAAATAAGAAAGCGTGTTCAAATTTAATTAACAATAATACAGCCATGACTAATAATAACATTAATAATGTGATGACTTTAAATAACAACAGGAGTCTCCCACCATGGAATAATAATAGGAATCGAAGTTTCTATTCGGAACCAGTAAATTCAAATTGTTTAGATAGGAATCTCAGTCAATCAGAATCATCCTCAGTCGTATCTCCGTGGAATCATACAAATACATTATCAAGTGTTGCTCTGGCCAAAGTAAATAATTCCAATTTAGTTGCTTCTAGTGATGTGAATATTAGTAGTAATAATAGTAATGTTAGGAAAAGGAATAGTAAGAAAAAAAATCCAACTTCTTCTCCTGCGAACGCTAATTCCATTTCTACCGCCAACGTCAACAATTTGGATAAAATTCAGGTGACAACAATTATGCCTGCTTCGTCTTCAGACCATCATAACAATTACCTCATAAATCAATATAATAATTCTTCTAATTACACTCCCAGTGGAAGTAGTGCCAATTTATCAAATACTGGTCGTATTCCATCCCTCTCGAATTCTCACGCACGTTCCAATACCACTCCCAGCAGTAATAATCACAACAATAACAGTCGTCATAATGCAAAAGCGGATAGTTTTCTAGTGTATCGATCTGGAAGGGATATGGATTCTAACAGTGAGGAAGATGACAACGGCCCAGATAAAGAAGAAAAAGTAAACGCAAATAGTGATAGTGATAATGACGATGACGATGATGTCCGGAAGGACAGTTCTGCCTCAGCATCCGTTTCCGCATCTGATGACGATAATGATGGATCTCATGATTCGATCTCTGCCACCTCTCCACGGGGTGACAATGACGATTCTCGTGATGATTCTGGGTCAAGTTCGTCTTCAGAATCTTCAGATAGTAGTGACGAAGGTAGTTGTTCGTCTTCAGCAACAGCTACAACTCGTTCTCCTTCCACAAATTCTAATTTAAAGCGAAGTAAAAAAAAGAACAGTATTAACAAGAGGGCCGCTGCGCCGAGTAGCGACGTCGTCATTAATGCGGATGACGCTGACAGTTCTTCAGGCAGTGGTAGTTCCTCTTCGGGTTCCGGGTCAGACGATTCAGCCGAATCAACTGAAAGTGATTCATCTGGAAATGGTATTAGCAATCCCAATCTCAATTTGATCAATCACACGAATACTCGTGGTCGGCAACCACAAGGTCAGTGTCGTCAACGTCCAACCACCAGAACCAGACAAGTCGGGAATAACGCTGTCAATGTAAATCATAAACAAGACAAAAAAGAGAGTAGTAGTAGGCAGACGTTATCCAAAATCAGTAGAAAAAAGACTGAGGAAAAAGTAGGGGTCGATAGCCATTCTCATGATGGCAGTGGTCTGCTCCTTCCTGATCCACTGAAGGCGAAAGGACGAAATATGAAAGGCGAAGTTGTCGAGGACAATGACGAAGATATGGAGGATGAAGAGGGTCTCGTGATGGAAAGACCGTCAGTTCGTGTAAATATGACGAAAGTTCGACTTGAACCACTGGATTTAGTTTGGGCCAAGTGTAATGAACTGGAAGGGTCCTGGTATCCCGCACTCATCATTAATCCTGATATGCCACTGGGTTTCACGCAGAATGATGTTCCTATCCCTGGACCACCGCAGGAAGTTCTGTTGAAACGTCCAAGGAATTCGCACGAGAATCATTTCCTCGTCCTCTGCTTTGACAACAAACGAACATGGTCAGTTTTTATGTAAAAGTGACACTAATTAGAATAAATTACTGATAGATACGCATTGGGTAATTCAGATCAGCGACCAGCTTTTTTAATTTAAATTAATTATTACTCGTGAAGTTAATTTTGTGCTACTTTATCTTTATTTAGAAACAATATTAGTATATAGGCTTGCCTTAATGTATCGGCTTATATGTTACCATCGTGTAGTACAGGAAATCAAAGAGTAAGATAAAAAAGAACTTTTAGGTGCACACTTGTGTACGTAAAGTAGTTTTCTGTTTTCTTTAGTACTGCAGAGGAATCGTAATAAATCGGGCTTGACGGTGCAGCTTCAAAAGTACGGATGAGAGATATGAATTACAGTGGGGTACTTAACATGGGGCTAATAGGTAATTGGACCAGTATAAAAGTCCGATTTTGGGAAATGTTCGATTTATCGAAATACGAATTATGACGATTCGACTGTATTATTATTGCTGTTTATGATTCAAGTGGCAAGTAGCAAGTGGCTAGTTTCCGTTCCAAAATTCAGGGAACATTATGTTCCTTAAAATTAAAAAAGAGTTGCAAGAATGCATGCTTCAGGATGAGAGACGTTGTTTTAACTCGAACAAATTAACCAGTTGTTGTAGGGTAATTGAAGCGGAAATGGCCTTTTTACGTATTGAATGCACATATTCAACGTAACTAGAAAAGTATATTTTTTTTTTACCTTTGGAGATCTTTGGAGGTTTTAAAAATGTGAAAATTCTTTCACATCGTCAGAGTACTGTTATGACGGAGCTTAAAATTTTTTAAGCCAGTTTTAAAAAATCCCTCTTTGCAAAGTTGGATGCTGCGGTTTGGGGGCATGGCTCGGCAAAAAGTTATGTTGCGTGAAAAATTTCGTCTTAAATATAAAATGACCAACCCTTTAGCCAACAATCTACGTTTCTCAGGGAAGCATGATTTTAATTTATAGTAATTGATCACCCACTTGGACCTTCTTCATTCGCAGTTTGCAGTATATTTTTAACATCAACGATTTTGTAAGTGCTTAGTATAGTTTATGCACTGATAATATGTGCATTTGTTGTTTGTAATATTTTGTTTTTTTTTCCTACCTATCTACATAATTTACCGGAATTTTGAACATTTTGCAATACTGGACCAATTTCATCGAGCCATATATCATTGGAAAGCTAATCACCAGTAGAATTCAAATAACGGA
>JAQFZE010003275.1:0-12877 GCA_034695245.1 Dicyrtomina saundersi | reverse complement strand
CAGTCCGCCTCAATCGGTCCATCACATCCAGCGCTGATCTGGTCGGGGACCCTGCGTCCTTGAATACATCCCAACATGTCCAACTGAAATTACGAAACAAAAATTAGGTAAATTAACGTGTTCATATTGACCATTGGAAAAATTAAATAAAACAAAATTTAGAGTTGCTAACCTCATTTTCGTGGAGCATCTCTGGCTATCTCAGCTGTGAGCTCGGTCCGTTTGTCTCGTACAGCTGACGAGAACCAGGCGCTTCACGGAGATGATGGAGCTAGTGGTGGCGAAACATGAGGAGACCAAACCATCGTCAACCCCTGTTATTGCCATCCCGCTACAAGCAACTACATTTCAAAAGGAGCAAAAATAAATGTCAAATAGTGAACGTAAATCACAAGTAAAAGTGATTAACATCTAAAATAAACGCAGAAATTCGTGACAGAATTCTCAGTGGTTTCAACCCTTTGTAAAGGGATAGGGCTCCAGTGAAGCCGAAGTAGCAAATGACCTTACTGGTCACATTTCGTCAATCACAACAGTGAAAGCCACAAAAAAAGTTGAAGGGAAAACTCCTTTATCAGTTCCTTGAAAAACCGGCGTAAAAATTTTATCCGGAAGACCGGAAAACACCGTTTTCCGGCCTGCTTTCCGAGCCTGCCGTAAGCCGATGGTTTAAGATTTTGTCTCGTCTGTGTTGTATCTAAGATACAGGTATGTACATATAATATATGCAAACATATAGCATTGAGATAAACGGGCATAAATTAAGAGGACACTGATTGTCCAGTGACCCTAGGGGAAAGAGTTGTATCCAATTCAGGTGACCTTTAATTATTTCGGCTTTACCGAAATTTTAGGCTGAGATTGATTTAAGGGAACCTGAAAAAGTTAGCCAGAGCGGTCTCGAACACCCACGCCGTAACTGGATCGACCTTCGCTCATATCCATAGGGATTGAAATGACAGTTCAGTGAGCACAATTTTCACCTGAGGACCTGTTAACAATACCCAAACATCCCTTTGTTACCGGACATCATTATTCTCTTCAACCGCATCTTTACGTAATCAGATTTGACATCGTAAGTGTGCTTTTGTGTTATCTCAACAGCAGTAGTTAGTTCCCACAACTACGAGTAGCTAGGGAAGTGAGAAGGCCGAGTGCCCTCCTTCCACCCAATCCTCCTCATTCTTAAAATTTTTCTTTCCAAAAGGAAAAATTGGTAAAGTTTTCTCTTATTTACATTTCCAATCGTAAAAATTCCAGGATTCCATCAAATATTGGTACGATCAGATCGGTTTAACTTATTTAGATCAGGAACAGTTGTAATTTGTACTTAACTTTGTGTGTGACGTATTAGGTCTTAGGGATTCCGCTTCTTCCACGGTAGCTCCCGATATTCTCTACTTGCTGATAGCTTACTTCCCTCAACCTTTCAAAAATTCACTTTCATTTTGGTATAACGTCATAGGTTTTCAATATCTGAGCGTTGGTCAAATTAATCAACTCATCCTGACCACCCATCTTTACGGTCAACCAGGTTTTCACCGGACCAACAATCCCCAATAACTCATGTCACAGCTTAGCCCTTATAAGGCCATTGAGCGTATTGACCACGGCATTCGATATTAGCACCTCGTTACTGGACAAAAATTAGTTGACTCCAAAACAATTACGAAATTTATCATTTTCGTTTGTAACCAGTTACAAATTCCACAGGGCACTGGTGCGTTCTTTAGCGCAACAATTCCCCATTTGAGCTTAATAAATTTCAATGAAAAATACAAGTTCACATTGATCGATTGGTATCAACAGTTAGGGAAACACCACTTGAGCGAGAACCAACTCCGAGTACTCATTAGTGTTGCCTTAAATTACGAGGAATTGAGTACACTTCAAATCTAAAGAACTCCTTGCGGTCGTCAAGTGAATGTCGTTCATAGAACCATCAGTTCTGATTTCCCAAATTGACAAATCAGTCTGATATTGGTACTCCCTCATTGGACATCGTCATCTCACTACTTCCTAATTAAATAATTTTATTGATGTTATCCTAATCCAGTTGAAATTGAAATTCACCCCAATTCCCCCTCCCATTGTCTACATCTTACCCGATTTGGATCACTCAAACTTTTGGCAGGGATTTAAACTTGTAGTCCATAGTAGGTACTACGGATCTGGACATCATTATTTAACGTTTTCCCAATTGAAAGAATTCTTCGATATAATTGCATCTTTCGATAATTGCGGGAGTTTCCCCATAATTCAGCTCAATCAATAAATAAAATTTCCTTACAGGCACAGTGGATGTCTCTTCTTACTCCCACAATTGTTGTTTTCCAAATACAAAACTGCGTTACGTATTGGCATTTCGTCACTGGACACCAATACCTCACCGCATGACAACTTGAAAACTTTCTCACTTACCTCAACTTCCAATTGAAACTTTAGGAAACTCCAGCCTCCCAAATTGCCCAAAATATTCCCCATTTAAACTTTGGAAACCTATTTTGTGAATTTAGAATAGCCGTAAATTCTTGGTATTTTGGTTACGGTCGTGATTACATTACCTATAACCAACTCCAAGAATTTTATCACACTATAGCCCTCTACCACGAACACGGGAGTGCTCTCTCACACTTTACAAATCCCGACCACCTCGAATAAGGATTCGAAACGTATGGCTTTCATTAGCCTAATTGAATTAGTACAAAGGTTAGAGAGTTCCTTTCAACATTGGTATAACGTAGAGGGAAAGAACATTATTAGCGATTCACAGTTTTATTCTTTCAAGGCGTTCGTCTTCAATCATTTGAGTATTCGAAATACTCCAACCTCCCCAATACCCACTTCATTACCATACAATACCCCTGAAGAATTTTTTAACAAATATAAAGAAGCAGTATTCACTTATTTCCTAGTAATTCATTCTCCCCGGTTGACTAGCGACCAATTAACTAAATATTTTCGTATTACCGCGGCATACGACAACTACGTCAGTACCGATCCAAGAGTGAATAACTCAGCAAATGTATTGGATTAACCATCCAAAATTCGCTCCACGATTTATTTACTCCATCCTCCGTTGGCATAGACATGGAGGAATTCAATATTTGTCAAAACCCCAATTACACGGTTTGATAACCTTTGTTTTTTATTATCTCGTAATAGAACTACGAAAGCAACAGTCACTAACCCGACAAAATAGAAAACCGAGATCTTCAATTAACCCAACTTATAATTCTCCCACTTCCTTATACCAAACGGAGAATTTTCCTAACTTGTTCATAACAACAGTGGATCATTGGTGGTTTCATCAAAAAGGTAGAGAAGTTCTTACTTACATGCAACGACAAGGTTTTATAAATTTGATTTTACTGGATTATTGCGAATCAGGAGAAAATACAAAATATTTGTTAACTTTCAAACCCTTAGAATATTACATGTACGAAATCCCAAGCTTAAAATTTCAGTTGATCCCTCCCAATTAAAAATTGTAGTTGTAGAATTAGGGACATGGGACTCAAACAGCGTCCTAAATCCAAACTAAACCAACCGCGTAGGTGCATACAAATTGTAGTGGTTTAGGGGCCAAACAGTCTCTCAAGCCAACCCTACGTAGGTCCCGCATTTCAATGAATATAGAATAAAATTATATGTGTATGAATTAACCAATTATTCTAATGTCCCAAAATTTTGTATAAAGAAATATCAAACAAACTCCATACGTTTGTTCATTAAAGTAAATCCTAGCTAAACCATTAGTCTTTCGTTCCTCATTTTCATTTATTAAAAATGAGTCAGGAAAGAAAGGAAGAGATTCCTATGGTGGATCTCAATGATACCTATGCAAAGGAAATTCCCGACGATGATTCCATTATGGATAACACCATCATTGAGAGAACTACTGGTACCAACGTCCGGTCACAATTAGGAAAAGAGAAACCCCAGGGCCCTGCGCCTTCCTCTTCTTCCACTCGTCAAAGTCGTACTAAGAAGAAAGCTCCTTGAACCTCACGATCCAATTCCAAAGCGAACAAACCCAAAACAACGAAATCCATGAAGAAAACGGAAGTCGCGTCGCGCGATCAATCCACTTCTTCCAACAGATCAGCTACGACCGACGATGATCAGAGTTCTAACTTTGCGGATGACGGAGGACACTTCTCCGAACCCGAGGATCCCAACTAATCCGAATTGGAAAAGAACCTCGAACAGCTCAGTGAACCCATTTCCCATTATATACTAGAGGTGGTAGGCCCGCATAACAAGTTTCTTAAATTTGGGAAAGAACGCATAGTCATTCCCCCAAATCCAAAAGTCCTTTTAAGACCCGACAGAAATTCAGTGACTAATTTATTCGAGGTAGATTGGACCCACTCAATGCTCCATCCTCAGATCCGCATCGTTCAAGATCACGAAGATACTTCGAATATAAATTTGATGTATTTACAGGAAGACCCCGAAGGTGATTATTTCGGTTCCATGGAACGATGGAACCCCTTCGTCACTAAGGTTGAACCGCCACCGGCCTCTACCTCGAGTGTACAAGGTAACATAGTTCCCATAATGGCTGGCAACAAGGAACTTCAACTACGAGTTGATTTCGCCATAGCCACCCAAAATGCTGAAGCCCCATCAACAGTCACCAGTACTCGCCGTAAGAAAATACAGGATCATTTACGCAGGTAATATACAGATCGCTTGGTTCCACCTGAACAAATTGCCCACATGTTGGCAGCCAACGACGATCAGTTTTATCATCGGATCATAGCAATGGCTAAAGACACCAATTCCACATTGGAAACGGCCATCTGGGGTTTCATGCATCGTGCATATCAAAATGCTACCGCGGACCAATCAAGTGCACACAGTGGTGACTACCAATTCCTTTCAAAGGAAACCCTAAGGAATAATTCTCCTGAAGTCCCACGTACACAATCACCTCCACCGATGAGTAATCAGAGGGACAACTCCTCTCAAATAGCTCCACGTAATGACGAGGTTCAACTGCGTCCTCTCGTCGCTACGATCCCGGAAACTCAGATTACACAGCAAAAACTTCAAATCGCACTTGCCTCAGTAGACTAAGGACAGCCTACGGTTGCGAAACCCCAGAAACAAAAGCCTTCACACTTCACTCAACCGCCATATCGAGACAAAATCAAGGTTCCTACGGAACCCATTTCGAAAGGGCCTCCCATATCACACAAGTTACCGCAAACCAAACCTGTTCCACGGGTGTCAAGCGGTGCTTTGATATGGTCATGGCCCCCTCCATCCTTTTTAGGACCTTTGCCACCGGTTCCACCGGTAGCGTCCATGAAGGTCCACTTGTCTCACTGTCCAACACAAGGCCTTTCCTCGCAATTAAAGCAAAATTCGAAGCCATACCTTTTCAATATGAAGGCACCTATCGTCAAGTTCCAGTGGAAACCCTGGAGAAAGTTCAGGAGTACCACGACATCCAATACCCTTCTGTGTATCACCAGGAGAAATATCACCCCTTTTCAGGAAAATTAAACCTTCCTCACTCTAATTCAACATCCCAACAACCTCCACCTCAATATCTATCGGTGAGTCCTTTTCCCATTCAACCAAAATGGCCTTCTCAATATGTTGCTCCACCACCACGTACAAGTTTCAGTTCTGTTTCCATGCAACCGGCGTACTCAACTAAATACCCCTCTCAACAACATCTCCTACAGTCCCGATCAATGGTTAGTTCTTCGCAAAACACCCAACTCACTGAAAAGGAGAAATCGAGTCGATCAACAACTCGTCACCACAAGAGTTCCAAATCAAGGGACCTCTTTCCAAAATATGAGCATCACTCTCACTCACGACGATCTCGATCATCTCCTCCTCGATCATCTCAACGACGTGATCGATCAGCTTCCAGGCGTTACAAATAGTCTTACAAAAACAAATATCCAAATATCTAAAGCAGAAAGCCAACAAACAAAAAGGGCAAAACAATCCGACTACAACTTCCATTCCCACGGTCTATATAAAAAGATTAGAGGCCAAAGTACAACATCCATACAAACAAAAACCTACAGATCAACTCCATAGGAATTATTACGTCGCTTGGGATGGGCTCGAATACCAAACCGCTGACACCTCCATGTATACTGCAGCCCAAAGAGAAGCTGCCAAGAATAACAAAGGCCGCATGAATTGCATGCGGTGTAATAAAGAAAACCATGGGGCAAGAAAATGTATAATCCTCCTCAAAGAACAAGGAAAACTAGTTCCTCCTCCGAAGCCAAGAGCAGCCCAGAACAAAACCGGAGGCAATACCTCTAACGGCACTCAGAACAACAACGGCGGAGCCCAGATTAATCCGAAGCCGCAGAATCAAACAAGTCCACGATCAGTCTCCGACAACGAGAAAGCTCCATCGGGAGGAAAAGCCAAAATCACTTCCTCCCAAAGAACCTCAGACTAGTTTCTTTTCAGCGCGTAGTCCCAACAAGAAAAGATATAGCTAAAGCTATTGGGTAGCGAACACTCCCATTCAGAAAGATTCCAAAACCAAAACTCCCCCTCAGGTCGAGCCCAGGGAGACTTCTGAAAGCGAGGTTAGCGAATCCCAAACGGAGACTACTAAGGATTTCAGCTCCTGCATGGACGAAGAATCCGCACATGAGAGAAAACCAAAAGTTCGACGAAGGAAACGAGAGGTTACTCCTCGTGAACTAACAGCTACCGATCTCCGCCCAGGTGCAGCCACTCGTTCGAGAAGAGCACGTTCTCAGGCCCCTGAACAAGGGCCCAGCTCAGCTGCCCCCAGAGATCAACCTCCACAAAAACCCCGTAAAAATAGAAAAAGGAGCCCACGCTTCTCTCCCACTTCCCGACGCGAAAGCGCAAAAGCCATCAGCTTTGACCTAATTAGTCAAATGATCAAGTGCATGGGTAGCATGCACGCTAACATATCTCATTTTATCTTGACTCCATCAGATTCGGAAACCAATTGAAATAAAATAAAACAAAAATAAAAATTTAAACTCCCCATAAAACACATATTCAAAGAATTACAAAAGGATTCAGGAGTGGAATTTCCGCCTGAGCATTGCCCTTCAGAATCATGGAGAAAGTAATGCTCAGATGTGTAATCCCACTCCCGGACCTCCTCATTCAAAAAGACAAAAATTCAAAATTACTTCTTTAAAATTAAAATGATTTATCTCAAAATAAGGTAGGATGTAAGCTTAACAATATGAAATGAAAATCTCGCAGTTTGGGATGGAAATATCCCTTAGTGACACCGACAAAGGAGACGTTCCCTCTGACCAAGAAGACTTTTGGTTGGGACCCAACACCGATCAGTCCGGGCCCTCTCCTCTCAGTCCGACTAACACCGTGAATTGGGACCCTGATCCGGAATTCCCTTCTAGAGGAGCAACAGACTCGGAAGCATCTGCATCCGCCTCTGCCCCAAAGAAAGCCGCCCTCCCTACCACCGCAGATTCGGCCCAGTAGGAGCGACCAAAGAGTTCGGGTGACGGGGTCATTCAAACTAAGTTTCATTTCAATTCTAAAATTAGGACATGCCCCAAGTGTAAAGAAAGCCACGTGAAAGAGGATATTAGGCACATCTTTCGAGATTGCCCCCTGATCCATCCCCAAAAGAAAAAGCGAACTAGGCGGTGTAACCACTGTGGAGGTGGGCATCGTTATAGATTCTGTAGATTTAGAGGTGATCCCCCAAAACAGAGATTAAAATAAAATCAAAGGTCTTCCTTACCAAAATTAGAACTCTTCAAATGTGAATTCCCTTTGAACTCGCATTTTTCTTAATTACGATACACCCAAAATTGAAAATATTTGATAAGTGCTCCAGACAAACCTCGTTTGAATGTTAATGACATTCAAACCACACACCCATAACGAACACACAGTGCTTTGTACCAAAGAAAAGTTGAAGTGAGAACAATAATGATCGGTTTAAACAATCCTAGTTTTTTTTGTGATTCATTCTCGAAATTAGATGGACTCAAGTTCCTCATCCTCCGATTCCGAGTCTTCATGGCCACCATCACCGTCCAACTCTCCACCGTTCACCCTTCCAGTAGAATTCATTGACGACAAACTCTTAGCTATTCTACACCAAGCCGTAGAATCCATCCAAAATAAAGTTAAGAAGTCAACAGGAGGTCGTCCTATACAGTCTAGCAACGATCCCTCCCTAAATCAGGTAACTCTACGTGAACATGCCAAAAGAGTCTTGACTAAACTCATCATTAAGACAGCCATGGAAAGTATGAAAGGGCAGAACAACGGATCCACCCGAGCAGATTTCCTAAGGGAATATTACAAAAAGGCCATGAATCAAATTTATAAAGAATACCGTACTGGCTCCAGTGATGAAATTGAACCTGTTAAAGATGACGACACATCTCTTTCCCAATTCCAGCTGCAGGCGTCCGCCGTTTTAAAGAAAGTCCAAAAATATCGTCTAAAGGCGAGTGTCAAAGAACTGACTGTCCCTCCTTTGGCCGATAAATTCCACAAAGAATACCTCATGTACCCCCTTAGACATCAGAATAAACCCGATCCAACGGACTCTGAATCCACTCAAAAGTCGGATCAAGAAACCAAGGAATCGGAAGGTGAAGGACCGACTGGAAAGGTTAAAAAGTTACAGCCACAGCTTCGCAGGCGTCGACAGCCACCTCCTCCAAACGTCCCCATACCACGTCCCCCTCGACCAGGCTTCTAATGGGTATGATAGATTCCGGCAAAACTGACTCCACGACAGCAAGATCAACGTAAGAGCGAAAATGACATTCTGCGAAAAATCGCGCCAGAGGAAAAGAGAAAAATAGGGAGACCTCCATATCAATTGTGTGAGGTACTCATAAATGAGGACATGCCCATAGCTGGTCCATCCAGGGCAATAACTCCAAGACTCCCTCCTCCACCTCCTCTCATAGGTCTCCGACCCCAGGTTGTTTCATTGTCTCAAGCAAGAGCAGCTCTCGGACCAATGCGGATGCGCATCATTTCCAATACGGGCCCACAATTCCAGAGACCCTCGTTCATGTCCCCACCGCCAATCCGAAATCTTTCAAATCTCGCTATTTGTAGTAGAACTCAGAGACCAGTCCCATCGACCACCGTCACTTCTGCTACGGCAAGACCGAATAGTAGTGTATCTCAAGGGCAACCTCTCAACACTGGGATTAACTTCGATTTTTCCCCGGCGGGAGGTGGTCCAAATCGAAACTTAGCTCAGACGACAGCCTCCACTGGGAAAAATCAAAATCAGTCAGGACTTCAGTTCCTTAGTGGGAGACCACTAACCGGTCAAAGAGTGTCATCCACAAACCAACTCCGTTTTCCAAGGATGACTTAGGAGTACTTGGGGTAGATCGGGTTGGAACAACAGATCGTCATTGCCAAATTTTGGAAATCCTACCGGGATCATAACTGGGATTCATCCAATTGCGAGACCCCCATTAGCTCCATCAATGAACATCCAAGGCTTAGTTAAAAATGCTGGTGAAGCAATTCCAGAAGCCGCCGGAGCCCCAACTGCTCCTCCAATTCCAGACTCTCCGGCTTCCCCAACTCCTTCCACTTCAAACACCGCCAGCGTACCCATCCCGCAATATCATGGCATAGCCGCAGATGGAATCCCCATTCTTAGAGCTTCCGGGATACCTGAAATCATTCCCCCCGGAGTTGAGCCCAGATTCGTTTCGGTCCTCTCGCCAGAACAAGTTCGCCGAATGGCGTTAGCACAAGCTCATCAGGTGTATCTGCAAGAGCAGTACCAAAATATCTTGCAAAATCACGACAGCACCTTCCCCATATACATTCGATTTGAGGAAGATCCAGACTTCCACCTGACCCTGGAACCAATGGTGACCAACAAAATGAACCTGGATACATCCCCATTTACACATCACAATTTAATGCGGATGTTCGTCAACAACTTGAATTACGGTCTAATCCGACGTACGAAGAACGGGAGAATCAAGGAGCCCGTTCCATTACCATCAACTGCCAGAATAATCTACATCCCTCCGATAATCCCTCCGTCGAACGATCTTCAGGGTGTACCTACTACCCCCTTCATTCCAGATCCTCACAATCCGGGATCCGTTGTTAGGGAGACTATCTTCCGACGGAGAATCCGAATCAGAACCAGGACCAAACTGGATAACTCAACGGTCCTGGATACCCAGATTGTTCTTCCAGCGGGAGTCTGTTCTGGAGAAGACATACGCCGACAAGAACAATACCTATTGTCAGCACTCCCACCAGTGATCCCTACTTCACCTCCTCCACCGAACGTCCCCTAAGACAATGAGATGGAAGGCGAAGCTGCTCCGGAATCCAATATCCCTGAAAATCCTGGACAAGCCCAGGAACCCCAGTGAATATCTCCGGAAAAATCCATACTCTTCTTTAAAAATGAATTAACTACGTTCCAAATAACTTCGAAAAATTAAAAATCTTAACGGTAATGTAAACAAACTTTCCCTGTGAAGTGGTCCCTGTTAGAAACATAATAAATAAATCCTCCGTTAAAAATAAAAACAATGAATTCCTACGATAAAATAAAAGTAATAGCTTAATCGAAAGTAGAATAGACTCAACTCTACGTAAGAATCGGGAGGGCTTGCACCTTAAGTATTGTAGTTAAGAGGCCCGTCCCGATTCCCTTACGTCGATCACTTACTTCGTTACATAATGTTATACTTCAGAGATTTATTGTTTGCATTTTGGTATATGTCAGGAATGATGAGGTTGTAATGCATTTGGAGTTAAGTCGTTAGGCCTTATCTAGATGTATATGCAAAATTTTTTTCCTTTTAATTTCTTACTCGTGATCTTTGATATTTGGTATATGAGAATCTATTTGCCAATACACGTATGGTTTTTCTGATCCCCAGAGGGGGATGGAATACATTTCAGTTTTGTTTATGAATTTCATGCTTCGTTGTAAAAATAAAGGTTATTTCCAATGAACTACGAAAAGTTCCCAGGTCTAGAGTTTTGAAAAATTTATTTAGAAAGAATTTAGAAAATTTTATTTGAAAAAACAAAATTTAGAAAAATCACTCCCAAGGTTAAAAAATATTTAAAAACATAAAGGTTATTATGTAATTGTGGTGCGTGTCTTGCATGTCTTTCTTTCCAGTTCCCTTCGCACGGGACGCTCAGCCTACAAGGGGATTGTGAAACGGAAACGCAATTTACGCTCAGCTTTTCAGGAATATTCTTTCATCTATCAGACAGCAGTAGCCATCTGACAGACAAGAACAAGACCCAAGAAAATAGATAGAAGGATCCTCCAAACCTTCCAAACTCACAACCTTACAACTAGGTGCTGTTCAATGAATAAAAAGATGCAGCCCGCAGGTGAAATGCAGGTCGAAAGCAGCGAGGAGGAATGAGGATGACTTGACAGTAACATGATCGGACTTGGGAGAAAACGACCAAGATTGACTGCTCAAAATTATTTCTTTTTAATTTGATTTTTCCTCCGAGAAATCCAAAAAGAAGTGAAGGAAAACCATGGAAACACCAAGAGGAATTCAACGTTTACAAGAAGATCCGTGTCACCAGCCTTGCTGGTGCCAAAGAGTTCCTGAAAATAAGAAAAATAATAAACATTTTAGTGAAAATTTGTACATTTACGTGTTCCTTGTATTGGTGTTCTCTGTGTTCTCCCTTCCCATCCTCGATTTCGTCGTAAATTTATATGAGTAAATTGATTTGAGGTCAATAGACCAAAGTATAAAAATCATAAAAATATAATTTAAATTGTGTAAATTACCCGTAACCTGGCTGGAACCTGGATCTGGAATCGCCAGTACCGCTCTGGCGGTACTCGTAAGATAAATCCGTATAATTCGTGTTGTAAAATCTTGGACGTAAACCTGAAAAACATAAGAAAAATATAAAATTTGGTAATTAATCGTAAAACTTTCGCTCTCTCACCCTTAGTGAGGGAAAAACTTATCATTTCCGTTTGAAATTATAATTTCATTTGATTTTGAATTTTAAATACATATTTATCCGTAAACTTACCTTCTCTCTCTGTTCGTTGTGTGTTATTCCTTATTGTCAAACTTAATTGATTCTCATCCCGCATTTTAACTTAAAATTTAAAAATTAAATTCATAAAATAATCGCAAAAATTGTAGGCCGCGGCAGGGAAGCGAACCTCTGACCCGAACCGTCTAAGTCGGTCTTCCTTCCCTGTTGTGTACTAAACATGGGCTATCCGTGTGGTCGATTCCTCCACGAGCACGAGTTGTACGTGTCCAGCCACTCACTCAACTTATTTAATTCGAAGAATAAAGAAAACTAAAGCTAAAATGAATATAGAAATTAAAATATTATGCAAAGTAAAACTTACTATTGAAATCAAATTTAAAATTGAGGACATGTAACGGCGTCGGAGCCGAGGGATCGTGGCTTCTTGTGTCCAGCACGTGGAACGCACTCCTTGTCGGACACAGTCCGCCTCAATCGGTCCATCACATCCGGCGCTGATCTGGTCGGGGACTCCGCGTCCTTAACCACATCCCTACATGTCTAACTGAAATTAGGAAACAAAAATTAATTAAATTAACGTGTTCATATTCACTTTTGGAAAAATTAAATAAAACAAAATTTAGAGTTGCTAACCTCATTTCCGTGGAGCATCTCTGGCTATCTCAGCTGTGAGCTCGGTCCGTTTGTCTCGTGCAGCTGACGAGAACCAGGCGCTTCACGGAGATGAGGGAGCTGGTGGTGGCGATACATGAGGAGACCAAACCATGGTCAACCCCTGTTATTGCCATAGTAAGACAAAACAGAAGTGACCTGGCCATTTTCGTTCACGACCGGCATCCCGGTCGACAAAACCAAAAAATGT
>JAQFZE010003274.1:0-12880 GCA_034695245.1 Dicyrtomina saundersi | reverse complement strand
ACTATAATAAATTGTAGTTTTATTTGTTTAATACTTAACTTAATATTGGTTTTTGCTTTAGACAACGTGCATTGTTGATTGAGCTCGTCCATTGACACCTGACATTCTTTTGGGAGAGAATATTCGGTCGAAGATCAACCGACTTGTTTTAGAAAATTGTAGTGAAGCAGTATTCCACCGAAAGTCAAAATGAGTGGAGGCAAAAGTAAAACGGAAAAACCTAAACAGGACGTTTTCCAAGCTGTACTATTGGCCGACAACTTCGAAAACTATCTTTTTGGGGAAAACTGTCCATTTGTGCCGGAGGTAATTTCTTATTTGTGAGATGTTGGTGTTGGTTATTAAGATACCTACTTAATAGTACTTAAGATAGTGGGAAGGATCAAAATAATAATATTGTTATTCCAAATTTTTCGTTGTACCCACAGTGTCTGATGAGCCTTGCGAATCGAAAAATGATTGATTATTCCCTTGAAGCTTTGACTGCATCAGGATTTGACGAGATTTTCGTGTACTCCACAAGAAATTCCAATGAGCTAAAACAACACATCGAGTAAGTGTTTTGAGATTTCTCTGTACACCTTGTGTAAGTGTATGTAGGTAATACTATAATTTAATAGAGTTGCATTAATGCCACGTAGTCTACGAAGTTAGTTGCTGCTAAGTAGTTATCTTAGAGTAATAATTTAATTACTTTTTTAGATCGTCGAAATGGTCCAATCTTTTAACATCAATAACTGTATTAACATCGGAGCACTCCCAAACACTAGGTGATGTACTGAGAGATCTAGATGCAAAATCAATTTTAAGAAATGATTTTATACTCATGAAGGCTGGTGTAGTGACGAACATTGCTCTGAAGCCGTTGCTTGAAAAACATCGTGAGACAGCGAAGCTTGACAAAGGAGCAGTTATGACACTAGTTCACAGAAAAATGTCACCTGGGCATAGATCACGACCAAAGAATATCAATCACATTGTAACAGTTGATACGAAAACGGGAAAAATTATCGCTTACAATTTTAAACTATCTGGAAAGCTGTCAATTCCATTGGTAATTACAGCAATGAGCTAAAAGCTGCATCTGCAAACACTTGTAATTGATTGTAAAAGTATAATTCATTTTAGCACGATCTCGTATTTAATCTCCCGTAGGAAAGCGTTCAACCTGAAATGGAGTTGTACATGGATACCTGTGATACTGGAATCGCAGTCTGTTCGTCTTCCGTGCCTCCGCTTTTTACCGACAATTTCGATTTTACAAACATGGATGACTTTATTCGTGGTATTATGATTAATGAAGAGATCATGGGCAATACTTTGTACTTACATCGTTTGGAAACGGGCTATGCAAATTGTGTCGTTGATTTCGATACATATAAAGGAATTAGGTAGGCAGCGTGTTATTCATTTTTAAGAATTTAAAAGTCCTTTCAACTTTTAATAAATTAATTGATCACAGTAGTATAATATTGCCGGTGATTAATATATAGCATGGATATTTTGCAACGCTGGTCTTACCCTCTTGTCCCAGACATGCCTCTTGGGGCCAGTATCACCGCTTCAATCTATCCGTTCCATTATAATTTCACTTACAAAGGATCGGGAATTAAGATTGGCCAGTAAGTTCGTTATTTAAAAATAAGATTTTACTTTGGTAGAATAAGAGCCGTTTTTTTAAAAATGGAGATAAATGATATTAATGTGATTATTCTAGAGGCGCAGTTGTTGGCCCACTGGTACTTATTGGCCACAATTCCGAAGTAGGAAAAACTTCGACCGTAGTCAGCAGTTGCTTAGGCGATAAGTGTAAAGTAGGTCGGAATGTGACAATTAAAAATTCTTTCATTGGGAACAACGTTGTTATTGAGGTCAGTACATAATGCTACGTAATCATGAATTGAAAAGATGTTAGTACCCTTTTAAAATTCCTGTAACGATATGTTGATTTTGATATTTATTAGGACGATTGTCAACTGCATGAAAATATTATAGCAGATGGCACAACTCTTGTGAGTGGAACAGAACTAAAGCCATGGGTATTAGTTAATGGCAAATCACAACAGCGGATTGAACTTCCAAACGTAGAAGATGATGAAGAGGATTCATCGGATGAAAGCGAGGATATTATAGGCAATGGAGAAGAGCAAGATTTGTCAGATGTAGAACGTGAGGAAAATGTTGGCATTCTCGACCTGGATTTCAAAAGTAAGTATTAGTATTTATAAATTTTTGTCACTCGATGTAGGTAGGTACTTCGTAAAATTTTAATAAACATAATAATTGGCTTTAATATATAACTTTACTACTTCAAAATTTGTCACCAGTGTTTAGCACAGAAGTAATGGAAAGTTTGCAGCGTGGGTTTCAAGAACATGTAGCTACAGAAAATCTGGTGTTAGAAATTAACTCCTCCAAATATGCTTACAACATTACTTTTAAGGAAGTAACTATTGCGTTAACAAAGGGTGCGCTCGAATTAGTCGTTAAACTTAATACAGACTTTATTGAAAGTCCCCCCAGAGCGCAGTGGCCCAAGATAAAAGAAACTATTTTGAAATTTAAGAGCCTGTTCAAGCATTACGTAAAAACTAAAGACGCCCAAAAGGATCTATTAACTTCACTTGAGGTAGATTATGATAATGTTTTAAAAATATGTGTTTAAGTAGATTACTTGAAGTTAATAATTTAGTTTTAATATATTTGACTTTTTTCTTAATTGCAGGAGTACGCAAATGATCATGTCTATTGTCGGCCTTTGTTAATGCAAACGCTGCATTTTCTTTATGACGAAGATATTTTACTTGAGGAACCAATTCTAGAATGGCATAAAAGTGATTCACTGTACGAAGCAGGCCAAGAACTCAGAAAATTGGTAAGGGCTTGATATTAATGTTAAAAGAATGAGGAAAATTTTAATTCTTTGCAATTGTATTATTTGTATTAATTTCTTCATAATTATTTATTTGCAGGTTCAGCAGTTTGTTGATTGGTTGGAAGCACCTGAGTCTGACGACGAGGATTAAGTTTTTACAGTGACTCCAAAACATTTAAATAAAATCCGTTTGTAAAAAGTTTTTTGAGTTGTTTATTTTCATTTTTTACCATTGACATTGAAATGAAACGCACTGGCGAGAATGATGTTTGCATTTATGTTAAGTACTCAGTGTTGACATTGCTCAGCGAATAATAAAGTTGAGAGCCACGGATAAACTATTAAGCTGTTTATGTTTTTAATCAATTTTTATTGAGAATCCCATTACTCGTTCGTACATGGCAAGTGGTTATGTCTTCGAACATTAAAAACGAACTTTTATTTAATTTAAAAAAAACAGCCCATCTCAAAATCAACATTATGGTATGGTATATCAACAAAAGTATGGTTATGTTTAAGTACTTAAAATTAGATAAAATGGTCGGGAAGTTAAAAACAATGCACAATCTAAACACCACCACGAGCAGGCACTGATTGTGTATGTAGTATTATAGTAGGTATAGTTATTATTTAATTGTACTTTTAATTTACCAGCTCTTTTCTTACTTTGATTAGTCTAAACATACCATTTTATAGGAATTCCCAGGCACCTGGGATTGGCAATGAGGGAAGGGGTTAAAACAAAAATGGTTAAAATAATAATTACAAAAAAGGAAATAATGCATAAAATGTTGGTTATGGTTATTTATGTCTGTCTCTTAATCGATAAAAGCTTATGACTATTTTTTGTACTTCAAAGTTGCAAGGTGCGGTCAACATTTCAACATAATTAAATTGAATGATGACGATGAATCACAGGTAAGTATTTTCATTGTGAATCTTCGTTTGGGATTCTGGGGAATAATTAGACGGTTCTTGGTATTCGAGTTGGTGGCGTTCGTTCAAGTGAACGAAATAACAACTTCTCGCACCTTTTCCTTTGATCATGATAAACCCTCGGGGTTGACACCGTATTCCCATTTGCATTAATAATTTGGCACTTTCCTCCGTTAGCTGTACAACATATAACCATTTTAAGTTGTTTTTCGTCACATTAGTCCATTTATACCCTTTAAAACAGGAATATTCTACCAATATTGAAATGATTTCATTATGAGAGGTTTGCATACCTGAATCTTTCCCGGTTCACCCGTGGTATCCATACGAGAAGCTAAATTAACTGTATCCCCCCAAATATCGTACAAGGGTTTCTGAACCCCTATTACTCCAGCGACTACTGCACCGACGTCCAAACCTCAAAATTTTAATTAAATGCCATGTGTTTATAAGTTCCAACGTACTAATATCTATACTAATTAATGAGTGGCAAATAACGATATGTAAATTACCAACACGTAGCTGAAAATCTTGGAAAGCATCTTTGTTAATTCCTTGCAACCGGAGCATCATTGATGCTGCAAACCTTACAAGTACCAACAAATTCTTCCGTCTTTTGTTTAAATCCTCTGTTTCTGGGGAAGGGCTATTCAGGTAAAATTGTGGTGGGGCGTAGCTAGAAACAGGGAAGGGAGTTGTAATTTTATTTTAACAGACAATTTAAACTGCGGCTAAAATGATTGTGCTGATTTTGTCAATGAATAACACTTACTCTGAAGCCACGGATGCTGTGGAAGTTCGTCCTGGGTCTCTGACTTCTAGTCCACAAGCTGCCATATAAGTACTTCCAATCACTTTAATTTTTTCAACCTCGTCAAAATCCACCAAGGCCTGTAGGACAATTTTCATGTTTAATACATGATGGTGTGTCATCGGTGTAAAACAAATGAATCACTAATTGTACGTAAAAGATAGTTAAACAAAGAAAAGCTAATAAAAATGACTTACTTGGTCAAATTCTACAATGATTTCGTTGAGCAGTTGCAAACATTTGATACCATGGTCATTGAGATCATTTTCCGCGTAAAAATCCATAAAATTTGGGATAGAAGCTGAAAATAATTTTGGATATGAAATTCCGCCATTTTTTTATTCGTATAATTACTTTGCTGATTATTTGGCTACGATTTGTAAAAGATATATTGTGTCTGAAGGACTTACCGAACATTACAGAAATATTTTGGTAGCTCCTATTGTGACCTTCACTGGACCTATTGGGATCCATGTATATTTTTGCTAAGAAAAAAAATATTGTAAAACCATATGTTTTTATAAATCGTATTTTGCTTAAGCTTTACTGTACTTTTCTATCAAAACATGCAAAAAAATATATAATGCGAATATAAATTAAATTTTACCAATCTGCAGTGGCAGAATATTTTGAATGAGTATTGTATTGATTTCATGAGTCATCTGCGCTTCTTTGTGCTCTTCTGTTAATTTTTTCTTCCAAATAAAATCCAATCGATTTATATATTCCATCTATTCGGGTAAAACTATGTTGTTAATTTCACGTTTTCTTTTGCAATTATGTTTTGATTTGAACTGAGTTGTAGTACTACAGTAAACATGAAGTGTGCAAAGTAACTATAATTAAAAATTACCTGTCGATCCATAAAATGTAAATAAAGAACAATTTTAACAAGATAAATAACATGGGAGTATACGGCTGGTAAGGCAGGGCCTGCTCCAAAACGACCCTACAATCAAGCATAAAAATACAAGTTCATATATGAGCTGTAATATTATGATTTCCTATATTCCGAGTAAAGTTACAAACTTCAGTGAGATGTACACAGTTATATTAAGTTTTAACGATGGACTCACGTCGAAAACGTTTTTACGGAAGTGGAACATTGTCAAACTGTACATGGCTAATGAGATTATACAAATGAATAACTTGAGAAGGTAATTGATGCGGAAAAAACCGTTGACGAGAAGGAAAGCCAGAGCACAACTGTATGTGAAATACTGTCAAATAATTGAAATAAAATCGTAATATTTAAAGTTAAACCTGATGCTATGCAATAAAACTGATACTAATAACTGTTTAGTTAAAATATACATATCATCTGTGAAGAACCAAAATGACCCATATCCATTTTTAATTTCAAACAAAATGCACTATCTACAGAAAAAATTAAAATAACATGTTCATGAAAGCATTTCAATAGAACCTTGTGCATTTTTCAAAAAACATGTAAATAGAATATTTTGCCCTTTTCAAAAAGCATGTAAATAGGACATTTTGCACTTTTCAAAAAAAAAAAGGAAATAGGACATTTTGCACTTTTCAAAAAACATGTAAATAGGACATTTTAAAAAACACTTAAATAAAACATTTTGACCTTTTTAAAAACATGTAAATAGAACGATTTGCTCATTTTAGAAACTCGTGACTAGCATTGTAAGCATGTATCTTATTTACTGTATTTTTTGACATAGCTCATTTTAATTCTAGCTCTAGAATAAAATGAAAATGGTTCAGTTTGGTTCTTCATAGTCGATATTATTTTTGAAGAAATAAATAAGTTATTTGCTGAAATAAGTTCTAACCCAAGGAGACTGGCAATCCTCGCTATTAGGAGAAGCGTCATCTTCTAAACTCCCAGTTTCAGCTTCTACATCACATTCTACCTAAAAAATAAATTATTATAATTTTGACAATTAGTTATCCAGCCCAGCAGAGGCTGCGGATATTAGTCAATGTGTTTAGTAGCAAAATGGTTTATTAGCTACAAGGCTCCGAAAAACTTACCACGTCGATGATAGCAAACGTTGAGATGAGAAAGGAGACGGTTAAGTAGATGAGAGTTCGAATGAGAAGACTGTTGGTAACGGTGATAGAAATATTGTAGAAGAAGCGAACGAGAGGACTCTGAGGCTCTGGAATGCGATCCAACTCCCTATGAGGATCCTTCATTCGACTCCATAGATAACCCACCCAAACAAATGGAAAAACAGAGAGCAAGAAGCTGAAGACCGTTCCAAATGCCACCCACAACACAATATGATTCCTAGACACGCACAGAATATTTAGTTAAGCAAAATATTTATATTCCATTCAACTCTATTAATTCTCTGACATTGAACTTGAGCACAAGCACTCTTGTACTACAAAATCAAGCTCATGTTCATAGTTCGTGTTCCCTGAGCACGACTGCATTATTTGAGGGTGAACTATAAAATAAAAAAATATACAAGAAACCCACTAACTTTGGCATAATAAGTCCTTGGACGATCCCAATACAAACAAGGACGAACAGGGAACAGCCAATGTAATATTTAAATAAGGGATCACCCTGCATTTGAAATTGAATCTCTGTCTCCATTGAATTGAACGTCATGAGAATCGGTGTTTCATTCAGTGTCACACTCGTCCGTTTACGTCCACACCACTGACTGTATCCAACACAAACTTTTTTAAATTATTTATCAAGTATCTCACACACACATTATAAATTATCACCATAAATTTATTAAATTGTATTGACACGAAATACTCACTCTGTTTTCCGAAGAGGCATTTCATCAATAGCCCTTGCCATCTTGTCATTAACTTGTGACCTTTTTTTAAGAAAAACTAAAAAATTTTAATCGGCGTGAACAAAGTGGGAATGTAAAGAAGAAAATTAAATATTTCAAAATTGTATTTTGAAACTCACATTAAATTGCGAAAATTAACAACATCAGCAACACCAGCTCCTAAATCCGCCCGAGCTACACGACCCAATGATTTTTTCTGAGAAAAAGTTAAGGATAATAATATTATTAGCAATAATATTTTATTTAAATGCAATTTAATTAATTCAATGCAGAGAGGTACAAATAATTTACTCGTATTAGATCAGCTGATTTGATCCCAACAATAGATGCTTGTCTTCGTAAAACTGGTGCAGACGCTCCACGATAAAACATAGTCTTATTATTCGATGATAAAGTTCCATCCTCATTGTAGCGCTCCTCTGGTATATTTTGATTCACCTGTCATTAATTAATTCAAAATGATAGACGTGATCTTTTCTTATGTAGTGTATAAAGCATAATACTGTAATCAATTAAGTAATTAAAGTTAATATTTATTATAATTAATAAATGCATACCTCAGTTAGCGGGACGATAAGATAAGTCTCAATATTATTCTCTGCTAAATATTTATCCCGGTGTTTTCCATAATGTGGCTTGTACTGATATGCATCACCCAAAAAGTTCTTTGTCTGCTCCGTGATATGAATGTGCCTGTTGTTTGTACATTAGAATATTCATCTCAAATTATGTTCTCATAATATTATTCACAATTTACAAGAAGATGGTTATAATTTAAATTCAAAATTATTTTAACTAATTTACCCTGCAACTCCAGACTGCTCCATGTGATTGGCAATAGTGACATCTTTGCTCCAAATATCATACTGCCATTTGTAAATACCTAGTAACCCACTCAAAATATTCCCCGAATGAACACCAATTCGCATTGAAACATCTACTCCAAGTTTTTCTCTGGAAATTAAAAGCAGCGGAAAAAAATATTATATAGAGTTATATACATTGAAAAAATTGATTATAAATGTTATAATCTTTTAAGAAAATTCAACAATCAAACCACACTTACTTGACATCTTTAATAATTTCAATCATTTCCAAACCAAGCTGAATACAATTTTTAGCGTGAGTAGGCGTTGGATTGGGCAAACCAGAAACACAGTAGTAGCAATCACCCAATAATTTAATTCTGAGGCAGTTGTACAACTTTGAATTTGCAAAAAAAAAAACAAAAAATAGAGACGGACACATCAATAGTAAACAAAAAGTAGAACAACAGTGAAGAAATGAATTATTCATAGAAAATTTAATAGTACCGCTGCTGCTTCGTCAAATCGACCAAAGAGCTCATTAAGTGTTTCTACAAGTTCATCAGCTCTCAGTTTGACGGTGAGTGGGGTGAAATTAACAATGTCGGCATACAAGATTGTCACATTGTTGTGTTTCTCTACAAAGAGATCACTGCGCCACATACATAAAAACACAAACAGAGAAGAAAAAAAAAGAAATCAAACAACCATATAAAGATATCAAACTGACAACCGCCATCAATTTGAATCAACTCTGCCATTAATCAATCAATACTAATATATATAAATTTAAAAACAAGAGCAAAATTCAAAATGCAATATGCTCATCTGGTTTGGCAGAAATTAATTACTGATACCATACCATACTACGCTCTATATAATCATGTCATGTCTATAATTTGGAAGCGCGCGACGTTTACCTGAATGGTTTCTTTTGCATTAATGCTTTGGTCTTGCGATTATGATGATGATGATGGTGATGATGTTGAAATATATTACGATGCTCATGATGGGGCAGACCATTATGACCATTGGAACTGTTTTTCTTCATTTCATGATCACGTCTGAGTGAGGTGATGGCAGACAGAAGTTCGGCTTTCACTTTCACTGAAATGTGACTGGGTAAAATACTGAGTAGTAGTTGCTCCTGAAATTTTACAGAATAAAGAAGGCCACATTTTTTTAATATATATATCTATATAGCGGTAGGAACCCTAGATTAATTTTAACACACATAATAAATGTGAAAATGGCTACAATGGAGTATGTCATAATTTAATTGGAGAAAGAGAAAAATGATATTGTAATGATGGAGAAATACCTAGGTGGACACAATATGTATGTACGTACACACGTAGTATAGAAATAGTTTAAAAGAACTGAAGAACGAGGGCACACGTACACGTAAGCATAAAATAAATAAAAATCCAAACACATGCATATTTAAAGCACGAGACAGACATGAAAGAATAAAAGAAATTACGAGCTGCGGCCCATGGACTTCGGCATCATCCACATTCAATGAATTGCATTGCATTGCATTGTAATTTAATTATTATAATTACTTTCATATAGAATATTTGCATACAAAAGTAAAACTTTGATCCTAGAAATGGAGAGACAGGACAGAGGCATGATATGATACTGATACCCAATTTGGATTTTATTTAGAATTGTTCCTACAACACAACGACAACAACCTACGAAGCATTCACGAAAATGAAATTGTAGACATATTTATTATTGAAATTAAATGACTTCTATAAAAACGCACTCATGACAAAATCCAAATGGCTAATTACAAAGATTATAAGTGCCAATGAGACATGCACTGCACAGTTTTCCTTTTAAGGTTTGTTTTTCATTTGGGTGATCACACTCCTCAAAATATAGACAATTATTTTTTTTAAATGGGTGGAAATGAGTATATAGGTATATGTGGCTAATAGCCGAGGCCGAGTGTTGACGATGCACTTCACCCTCCGTCCAAGACAATACAAATGAAAATGTGTACTATATAGTACACTATATCGTCTGTGAAGAACCAAAATGACCCATATCCATTTTTATCTAAAAACAATATCAACTATCTACAAAAATATTCAAATATGTCTTGAGAGCATTTAAATAGAACATTTTGCACTTTTCAAAAATATGAAAATACAACATTTTACACTTTTCAAACACATGGAATTAGAACATTTTGCATCTTTTCGAAAGCATGGAATTAGAACATTTTGCACCTTTTCGAAAACATGTAAATAGAACATTTTACGTTTTTCAAAAACTCCTAATTAACATTTTACGTATGTTTCTCATTTTTTTTTATGTCATAGCTCATGTTGATTGTAGCTTAAATTGGATATGGGCCATTTTGGTTCTTCACAGACGATATGTAGGTATAACTTATGTTATAATTATATATTGTCTTGTTTTTTATCTCTTTGCCCACGTCTCTATTATATTTTTGGAGAAAGGGAAGAAGGGAAAAAGAGAGGGTTCGAAAAATTTAAATAGAAGCTATAATTTGTCATTAATTAGCATAAATTTTCAGCGACAAAAAAAGACGCTGTAGGCTTATTTGAATGTTGACTGAAGAGAAGACTGTGATCCCGTACATGTACCTACCTACCTATAGATATGTATATTTGTATCCAAATCAGGCAGGGTGACTGGCTATATGCGAGACTGCGAGTGTAGCGACAGCGTCTGATGTGATATGGATAATGGATTTCTGCGTTAGTTTTACTTTTTTTTAGAGATGAGAGACGAGATTATAACCCTATGCCTTTTGTACCTACTGATGGTACGTCTCTTATTGTTTTACCCTATTACTCAGAGTCAGCGTTGACGTGCGCAAATATTTGTAAATGTCGTATTTAGTTTCGCAAATACTACACCATGCAGATGGTCAACAATTATTTTAATGCTAATGGAGAATGGCGAATTTAAATTTTACGACTCCGATTACTAACTCACTCACAGGCTATGGAATTATTAGCGTAAATTATTGCATACATCATAATCATGCCATAAACAATTTTTACAAACTGCCATATTTCTATTTTTTTACACAAATAAATGTTATGTCAAACGTTGTGCTGTACACTAGTCACTAGTGTAATACAGTCATAGGGTACAAAAAAACCTGGGTGTGCAAAAAAGGTGCGAGTATAGAGTATACAAGTACAACTTAAATTATATAATTATGTAAATAGGTAGAAACAAATAATATTATTATACAAGTAAATTAGATTAGAGAAAATATTTTAATTTATTATTATTGTGATTTGTGTGGAATTCGTCAGTCAGAGTGAGAAGAATAAAATAATACATTAAAAATGTCTAACCTCTTGATCCTTCTCATATTTTTTCTTGATTGTACTTTTAATGTAACCGCGACGGTCAAGAAATGCTCTTCTGATCGTGATCTCACTCAAAAGTTGCGAGTACAGCCCCACCACGTTGCCACACAAGTAGTAGACCATGTCGGCTATGATCTGTGCAATAGACAAAAAAAAAGACAGACTACAGAGACAGCAAATTAAACATTAAATCACCATGAGTGAGTCTATAGCACACATAAAAGTTTTAATTTACAGTATTAACGTAACACTATATATATCCACATAACAATATACACAACCATAAATCTTCTCATCACATAATTATACAATTACACTGCAGATATATAGTGAGCCTTGTGTTTTTTAACTCGACTTTGGATTGGATTAGATCAGCTTCTGTAAATATGTACATACCTATGGACTATGGGCCCACGTAAGTGTTTTTTTTTACTTATAATTTATAATGAGGAATGAGAAGGACTTAATAAATCTACAATTAAGATTGTCCTGTCCTCCTGTCCGATGTCCTGTCCTTTTTGTGGTGTGCATTTTGCAAGTCTATGACTTTGGTCCGTGGCTTTAGCAACAATGATCATGTTAAACAAAATAAAAGGAATATAATACAGAATTTAGACGAGGGAAGATAAAGATCCTTAAGTGTGAGCAGGTAGCAGTGTAGCTTTTAGCTTAGAGGCACATTTAGTCTTGGAAGTGTTGTTCATAGTAAATTGCACAGATTGGGGAATCCCATAATGAAAACTCAAAAACTCATAAACCTTTAGACGGTCACAGTATGTAAGCAGACAGGACGAGAGGAAAACGAGATAGGACACACAATACAATATAATATGTAAGGTACATGTGCAATATGCTACTGTGTATAATTAATGTGATCCAACTCCAACACTTTACTATATAACCTACTGCAAAAAAGACGTGAAGTTTCGTTTTCGTTCGGAGAGGCTATTGCTTTTAGCTGTATTTGTTAGTACATTAGTACATTCTATTAAAAGTTGGAAACAAAGAAAAAAAATCCTTTTAAGGACTCTAGTGAGAGAAGCACAATAAAGATGTGTGTAAGGATCACCAAGAAGAGGAAGGGATTAAAAAAATTGCTGAATATTTGGAAGACATTAAACTTACGGACGACGTTATTGTGTAATTATTTCTGAAGACCTGAAGAACTATATCGCCTGTGAAGAACCAAAATGACCCATATCCAATTTAAGCTAGAAACAAAATGAGCTATGCCATAAAAACAAAATGAGAAACATGAGTAAAATGTTAATTAGGAGTTTTTGAAAAACGTA
>JAQFZE010003273.1:0-12880 GCA_034695245.1 Dicyrtomina saundersi | reverse complement strand
AACGTGTAAATACAACATTTCGCATTTTTCAAAACCATGTAAATACAACACTTTGCACTTTTCAAAACCGTGTAAATAGAATATTGAGCACTTTTTAGAATCAAATAAATCGAACATTTTGAACTTTTCTAAAATAAGTTAAATACAACATTTTGCTTTATTAAAAAAACAGTCAGTATAATCCAAATAGTGTTTTTTGTATGGAAACAAATTGCTGCCCAAAAGCAATTGCTTTGTCCGGCCCTGAACGAGGGATTAACTACTTACGACATTAACACTTATAATCTCCGCCTTATGAAAATTTGAACGCAATCTTATTTTATGTCCGAGAAGGTCAATGTAATTCACTTTCATCATGACCTGCTGATTTGCTTGCGTTTTAAGAGTTAGATGTTTTGAATTTAGGACTGAATTTTTCGACAGTTCATTTAAAATAGAAAAGAATGACTCCTGGCAATTCTGATTGGTTGTTACGTTTTTAATTTTATAGAATTCACAAATACTGAATAAGAACTTGGAATTTTTATTTTCACTTTCTCCAGTATTTCTTGATTTAATGAAGATAAAATAAAGTTGGTTTGCAATATTAAATTTTTCTGCCCACAATTTAAATTTGCATTTAATTTCATTCATTTCTTCATTTTCTTGGTGTTTTAAAATAATGAAAAAGTATGGCGAAGAGTCCACTTCCGGATTGTGTATTGTCTGATAATAATTTCCAATCTATAAATGCGTACGTTTTAAAACATAGTAATTATTCAGTTAACATAAATTAAATTCTTAATTTCAAACATCAAATACTAGTTCAAATACTAATTTAATATTACCTCATTAACGACCCCCTCCGCATCGGAAGAATTAGAAAGAATACCCATCACTATTGTACGTTTAGTGCTGTAATAATTAAAATTGTGACTTTTTTGAATTTTTATTGTTGGTAAGAATTGCAACTGGAAATTTGATAAAATTCTTTGAAAATTAAGAATATTATTTCGTATGTCATGGTTTAGGTTTTGATTTTCTTCTTGTGTTTCAGTAGATAGTTCAAATTTTTTAGTATTAAATATAATTAGGTCGAAATTTTTAAACGAGTTCAAATCCAATATTTCCTCAAGTATCAAAAGGGTATTAAAATTAATACTAATATCACTAGTGAGACTAAAACTACGATTAGTATTCTGAACGCAATCGGTTGTTGTGAACGTTATGAAACATATAAAATGACCTAAAAAATTCAAAGTTAAAGACTGGCTCAATAATTTGAAAAAATTAAAAAAGTTTCCCAAAATTAACGGAAATGCCATTATTATCTGTATTAAGGTCATAACATGGCAAGTCCTATTTACAGAATCATATTTATTCTGCAACTTGTAGTTTATTACAACGTCATATTTTCATACATGTAACGGTATAGCACGACTACGCGTGGGTCTTTTGATGTTCAATTTGCTTATGAGAAACTAAACGAAATTTAAATAAGCTTGTCATTCTTATACAATCACGTTCCAATGACATGAACTACTTTCGTTGACTGGAAAAGTAAATAAGATTAATGTAGAGATTAGAGATTGTCACACATGCTATTAGATCAGTTAAGAATGCAAGAAACACCTGAAACACACATCCCGTGAGACACAATAGATGAGCCAGTATTAAAACGGAATAACTTAGCAAAATAAACATGCGAATCGACAGGTGGTGACGAAGCTTGGTGATTTCATTTCAAAGCTGTGAAAAGCATTACCTTCGAACTCAAAACGTCATTCAATTTGAAGCTACTATACCAGTATCGTCTGTGAAGAACCAAAATGACCCATATCCATTTGTAGCTAAAAAAAAAATCCACTATCTACATAAGTAATTACTGAAATAAGTCTTGAAAACATTTAAATATAACACTTTACACTTTTGAAAAACATGTAAGTAGAATAATTTGCACCTATCAAAAACATGTAAATTGAACATTTTACACTTTTCAAAAGCATGTAAATAGAACATTTTACACTTTTCAAAAGCATGTAAAAAGAACATTTTACACTTTTCAAAAGCATGTAAATAGAATATTTTACACTTTTCAAAAGCATGTAAATAGAACATTTTACACTTTTCAAAACTTCCAAATTAACATTTTAAGCCTGTTTCCTATCTAACATGTAAATAGAATATTTTAAACTCTTCAAAAACACTTAGCTAACATTTTCCGCTTGTTTCTCATTTTGTTTATGTGACATAGGTCATTTAAATTGTAGCTTAAATTGGATATGAGTCATTTTGATTCTTCACAGACGATATGGTAAAAATGCATGGAATTATGAAGGAATTCTTATAAGAATCGATGGAATGGACTTACGCCACAATGCTTATTTATTCGCCGATGATACATAATTAAAAAGTGCGTCCATAGTAAAGTGTTTGAATTATATCAGCCAGACTAACATAAATAAATTGGGCGTAATGAGATGCCACTACTAACATGGGAACCAATGCCCTACTTGAAATTATACCGAGTGAAAAGCAAAACTACCTAGAACTGTAACGTATATTCAACCACGCATATGTATTTAAGTGTGTATATGGCACTATATGGGTTTTGGTCGGTCTAACCCTATGCCGAAAAGCGTAGTATTTATGCTTGGCTTTAATATGTCGATATATGAGAATCAAATTGAAAAAACCCGGAGTGTAATGAGTATATAAGCAAACGAGCTGAATTATTGTAATATTTTTTTTATGAATTTGCAAAGAATAAAATATTAAGAATTTAAACTTTAGTAATATTTTGAAAATGGACAAGATGTCCAAAGTACGAATTGGAGAAAGTTCAGATCAAGGCAAGGTAAATTCCAAATAAATAATCGAGGAGATGGAGAAAGTACCAATGTCACTGGATTAGTGAGGTGCGGTAAAACGCAATGTTGAATCGATAAGTGGGGTCCAGGACGAAACGTCGCCGCCGGAACGAAAATCACAGTTTTTAAATGTTTTTGATCCTAAAATTAATTGTTAACAACTTTGATTTAAAACTAAAGCGTAAAACAATGCAGACTATATCTACTAAAAAAAAAATCTGTCAAAAAATTTAAACTTTAAAAATTTAAAAACCAAAAAATGCTTTAATTTTAAAATTTAAAATTTTTTTTAAATTTTGAAAATTAATTTTTTTTTAAATCTAACATTGTTTTAAAATTGCAAAAATTTGAAATGTTTTGCCAGATTTTGTTCTGTTGGGTTAGTTTGCATTGTTTTACGCTTTAATTTTAAATCGAAGTTGTTAAAAAATAATTTTAATATCTAAAACATCTAAAAACTGTGATTTTGTTAGTTAGGCCATTTTGCAACTTATTGTTAACCGATTTTGATGATTAAGGTGTCAAACAAATCTCCCGGAATTGTCTTTATTTTTGTATATTGCTCGTTATATTCTAATAATAAACTTGGCATTTATAGCCTATTAGAATTGTTGAATTTAAATGGGCCACCCTGTGTTTTCTTTATCTTTAATTTTTTTTTTGATTGTGAGTATGAATTGGATATAGTTTCAATTCAGGATTGTTTACTAACACTTCGTGATTGTTGTTGCTTGGGACGTGTTCCAATTTTGAATTGTATTATTTTAGTGCAGTGATTAAACAATCAGACAACATTCATTTGGATTTGTAAGTAGTTGAATGATAATATTGAATGGCTTTTTGTTTTTCTCACGCGGCAATTGTAACTAATCTGAATTATGAATGTCAACGTAAACTATGAAGTTGACATACATATATTCAATTTAATGATTCTTATTATACCTTCTGGTACTGTTGCAACTATAGTGTGAACAAATGTTTACAACAAACATGACCCGGTAAATTTGAATGCCAGAAAGAGAACTCTCTTGAAAAAAAATACAATTCTATCTTCTCCTTCTTCAGAATTTTTTATTTCTTTCCCCATTTTATTTTCTAAAATCAACGAATATTAAAGATTCAGTAATACAATGAAGTGGATTATTGGATCTTGTTTTTTTGCTTTGCTCGTCATTCTGGCTCTTGCTGGTTCATCTGCGACACGGCTACGTTTATTGGCAAATCACAAAATGCAAAAGAGAGAAGCAATTGTCTTTGGCGACCCCTGCAAAATTGATTCAGACTGTAAATCACCCCTTGATCATTGCTGCTACAGTAAGCAACGACGCTTTATAACCATTTTTAATCATGACTAGTTATAATCACAATAATTATCTCTTGTTTTATAGTATCATTCATTTATCTTTCATGTTAATAATGTGCGAGACACTATAATATGTTGAAAATTTTTTATTTTTGCAGACGAATGTGACCTTATTTCACGTGGCTGTGTGAGAGGCCTAATGTAAAATTTGAAATTGAAACCGTCCCCTCAAAAGCTACAAGTTATTAAGATTGAACAAAAAATAAAAACAAAGCTGTTTTTATCCCTTGAATCCAAACATTATTTTACTGTCTACGAAATAATTATTTTTAATTCTAATTGGTATCGTTGCTGTAAATTGTATAATTACTTATGCAATAACAACTTCACATGTATTTTTTAAGTACTTGAACGCGTTATTCTAATTTTTAAAACACAATCAAAATCAATAAACCTAATTTATGCAAGCTAATTACTGATATATCATAACGTATAATGGAACTTAATTAAATTATTAATTAGCACGTCCATACGTTTTTACTTCATTTTATAACATTTAACACTACTACTAGTACTATATAACATTATTCACATACATGTTCTAGCATACAGGTATTTTGTTCTGAAAACCAAACGTTATTTATGGCACATTATTTTAATTTTAATCATTTAATATTATTTAAGTTTGTTTTGTATTTATTTTAAGTTTTACAGCATCACTTCTGGCGCTCGTCAACATTCTAAAATTCTAACACGTAAACATAAATAGAAGTAGTAAAATTGAAGGTTGGATTAAAGTTTACAGAATAGGTTAAGCACAGAACTGTTTCATTAAGGTCACTGAAATATTATTTTTATGTTTTTTTATACAAAACTATCGTTCTGATTAAGTGCTTGTGCAAAAGCAAAATGCGCATAAAAGTTTTGAATATAAACATCAACACATAGCCTAAAACTAGACGCTACAATAGTCACTATAGGTTTTGGTGATCAATAGCCTCAGAATCTAGCATAAAATCGGGCCTTTATTAAATGCTATTCAGATATTTTGAATATTTTTGTAATTTATTTTTTAAGCTGTTAATGAAAAAGTATTAGCTTTCTAAAATTGTGGTGTTGATTCACGGCGCGCTGTTGCAAGATTAGGATGTACTGTTTATCATGAAACAACTTTGAAACAATGAAATAAATAAAGTATAACATAGCCGGCAATTTATCAAACGTACGGACGTAAGAAACAGGTATTTCAGTTCTAATAATTTTATCTGTGAATGCTATACATTACAATGAAATAATAAAAAATCATCTCTTAGCCAAAGGAGAATCAATAATTATTACAGGCATGCATAGTGTGACTCATGTACTATTGAAATTGTATTTGCCATGCAGCGACATCATTGTTAGTACTAATTCTAGATTGCCTTTTAATATAAGTTTGCATCATCTAACATGTGTATAAATGCATGGTTAAGTATTAAAAATTTACTAAATTGCCACAAAAACTCAATTCGTTATTACTTATCTTGAAATAGGCAAAATTCGACTAACGGAATTAAAAAATAGGCTTAACTAGGCTCACGAGAAATTGTTGAACATAGGCTTAAAACTAGGCTACAGCTATTACTTACGAAGTTTTAGAAATGCCAGATAGTTTAAAAAAAAATGTGGCTAGGAAACGAGAAAGCTTGGCGACCCTTAGTTTTACATTTTGCAACTGTTTTAATTACAAATTATATAACAGACGTTGTTTTATAGTTTAAAACACAAGGCGGACGTAACTGGTAATAATCCTGACATTATAATTTTTTTTAAACTACTTATATTACGAACTTTTATTGTCACGGATGTAATTTCCCAATGTCAACTTCTAGCGTGTTTATCACTCTCAGCATTTTTGCATTTATTGCATGTAGTATCAATTGTATCAAAACCAAGGTAGTATATCTACCATAATAATATAATCGAAATAACGGTGTCCGCACACTGGTGTCCGGTGTCCGACGTCCAGTATCGTGTAGGGTTGCCCTATCAATCTTAAAACCTAAACACAAGATGGGTGTGTAGACGTAGAATATAACAAACATGAGCTAATCGAGGTAGTAGTAGAGTGCGTATATGTGATCATGCCTTAAGTGTGATCAATGGCTGCTGCTAAAACACAAGCTGTGGCAGAAATCCTTTACTAGCCGATAATGATAGCTTATACTCTTAACTAACGACAGGAAAATTTAGGGTGCGCAACTTTGAAAACCTGGGCAGAATAAAATCTCCGAAATCCAAATATCAGAATAACTCGTTTTCCGAATTTTTTTTCCGAGTTTTCAAATTCCAAAATTTCTAGTATTGTACATTTTAGAATTAAACAACTTGTGCAACGTGATTGACACATTCATTACCAACTAGTTGAAGATACTGCTTGAGATTTTTGTACGGAGAGTTCCCACTGAAATTGATGAAAGTCCGAAATGTCGAATCCGGGAGTTGTGCTATAATGTGATCACTCTTTGCGCTCTAAATGTGATCAGAGTTGCAGATGGCTAAAAGCATCGAATCAACTCAGTTTATGGAACAGCTTATTAATATAATTTAACAATGCAGTTTTACATCATTTGGATTCGTCGATAAATGATGTCGTTTGTATGGTGTGGGTCCAGTCAGATTTTGAAGACATATTACATATAGCGATTTAAGTAATGTTGATGTTGTGACATCGAGGTGAATGGGTCCTAAAAAAGTTTTAATTTGGGTAACATCATTTATGAACCATCCCTTACAGTAAATTTTGATTTTTTGTATTATGTAAATTTTGATTAGCAAAATGGGTGGGTATTAAAATTCTGTGTATCGTTAGCATTATTGTGGCGCGTGTAGCTCAAGATAAATCCATTAGTTCAGGAATTCCTCGATCATTTACGCAATTGCTGTTACCACATGTTACAGTTGCCAAATTTCCGTTTATTTTATTTTCACCCACGAAGATGATGACATTATTTATGGGTAACACCTTAAGAATCGTCCTTAAAGAATATCATCGTTAGGGTCAGCTGGTCTAGCCAGATATTGCTGACTGATGACATTCCATTTTAAAATAGCCGCTTACTCAATGGTAAAAGATCATCCGTGTCGTGTATGATGTCAGGGGTACGGTTAGTGGGTCAGCTAGGATATTGATGACAACATATGTTAAAGTTGTTAAAGATATCCATCTAATCTACACAGTGGTTGGGTTGATGACAAGGTAACCATAGGGTCGTAGAAATGGAGATATTTCGATGACATCATTTATGGCCAACCCCTAAAATGATGAAATAGTGGCGGGACAAAAAAGTCATTAATTGTGTGAGGCCATTTGCAGACTACCCCAAAATATGTGATTTTGTATTTTAGGCATTTAGTATTTTTTAAGTTCTCATAGCGGAACATAATATCGCACTAACTTTCATTTTTCATCTTATCTGAAAGCTTTCTAGAGTGATCACATATAAAGCACTAAATTTTACTGTAATATTAATGCATTTTCAACATGATCACATTTTGGAACACGGTGATCACATTTACAGCATTTTTGTAATTTCGAAAATTATCGAAGTTATTTCATACAATTCTATATAAGTCTTCCAATTTTCAGTTTATCGGATTGATATTTTAAGGGTACATAGATAATGAACTGGCTAGTATTTGAGTACATAAACAGTGAATTTGGAGGAAGTACAAAAAAAGTTACAGATTTTTAAAGTTGAAGAAAAATGAACCCGATCACACATACGCACTCAACTACTACACATTCTAACAAGGTCCCTGTGTCCAAATTCTAATATTTTTCTGTCAAAAATGTTGTATGATTTATTCACAATATCTATTACCGTATTTCCTGTAATAGTACACCCCGTGTACTATTCAAATTCAGGTCTCTGAGACCCTGGTAATAATAAAGGCCAGTATATTATTACAGACCCGTGTACTACCATATAAGACAGTGTACTTATTGACCCGTGTACTATCCAAAAGGCATCGTTCTTTATAATTGCTGGGTCTGCAGTCTGACGGTGTTTTCTAGAATCTCATTAAACAACACTCATAGAGCGTTGAGTGCCATTGGTACTAGTGTGTTCATTTTTTAAAGTGGGAAATTCGATCGAATACGAAGAGAGAAAAGTAATTTTAAGTAGGGACTATTTTTTGATGCGGGCGTACACACGTGCGTACGGCAGTGCGGCTATATGTATATACATACTATTTAGACAGTAATACCCGGCTCGGTTAAACCGTTATTCCGATTGTCGCCGTCAAAACGGCTAAAAGTGACTTAGCACAAATTGATCTTTACACCATTCTGAATCAATTACAACTTGTCCCATCGAGCCGTTTTGACGGCGACAATTTCAAAAATTGAATTGAAAAATGCAATTTTTAAATGGTCAAAATAAAAAAAAACCCGAATTTTGACTTTGAAAAAATTCCTGAATGGTTCTTATAGCCAAACTTAATTTTTGGCTAAAGACGATTTGTGTTATTATGCATAGATTCTTTTAAAAAAATTCTTTTCAATAATACTAAAATCCGGGTTTTCTTTGAAACGGGTATCCAAAAATTCAAAATTTTAAGTTTAAAGCTTATTGTTAGGTATCAGGATTAAACCATGTGGGTTTGGTGAAAATCGGAAATGTGTCATTTTGGGGTTCTTGGTTTATATTTAAAATCATACCTGTCGGACCCGTGTAAAATTACAGACTCGTGGTCTATAGCAGGAAATACGGTAACTTAAGTAATAGCAGTGTCAGTAAACACGGAAATATCACTTATTAGCTTCCTTGCAAAAGTGATATTAATTACTTTTAACATATTTTGCTATCAGTCTTGGATCGATAGCAGAATTACGGAGCCAAGTAAGTTGTTAATGGCAGTTGTCGTCACATTTGCAGAAAGACTAATACTAAGGAAAATCGTTTTACCATATTACTCTCCTAGCACATGAAACGATGAAACTTTAATCGTTCACTTTACTGTTAATGTCCGTCCGTAGGAGGGCTGGGTTACTTGCGCATAAATATTAGTTATTTATTGGTAATATTATTGTTTAACTGATTGCAAATGCTCCGCATACAATCACTAACAAATTTTATGCTCAAGTGTGTGATTAATTACTATAGCATTAAATTTAAAATTTATGTTCTCTACGTTTAAATTTGTGTTGGTAAATGTGAATACGTACTTTTACAAAGAAAATCTCTGGAAACTAGAAAATATTGTATTTGTCATACGTCATATTATACCTAACTTGTACATACATTTTAATAGTGTTAAATTAATAATCCAGAATTTGTTTATATTGAGTTTAACTTTAGAATATAAATGCTATAATTAAGCCGTTACGCATTTCTAGAGGAACATGTTATTTCTATTTGAATCATGTTGTATAAAATGCACCTACACTAGCAACACTAGTTTGTATTTATTCTCATTCGGTGAACAAACTGTGAGCAATAACAATCTACTAGCGAAAGACCTCAAGATGAAGATCTGCATTATTACATTTGCGTTAGCGTCGTTCTGTATTTATTGCGCATTTACATTTCCACGTAAGTTTTTGTTCTTAACTAATTAAAATCTTTATATGAGTATTGATTGGATATTTGTGGTCACAAAGTATATTGCTTATTAGCTAAAAAAAGTTTGGTATCTTAACATCATAGTTGTGCTTGAAAACAAGACTATTAGTGGAGCAACAGAAGCACACGCCTACTCCGTCAACCCGGAAGAGCTGGGCTATGAATTCCAAGGGGATATTGTTGCATCAAATGAAGAAATTATACATTTGAAATCCGGTATTTTGAACCAACAGCAAAAGTGGCCTCTGGGAATTTTGGTGTACTCTATTTCTCCTAAATTCAGTAAGTTATAAGGTTTTTAATATAAAATTTATTTTCCGTTCTCTAATAATTGTGTCACCAATAATAATTCTTTTTGGTATTTAAATATTTAATAATTACAGCCACAGACCAGGTCAATATTATTAGACTGGCGATGGACATGATTTCCAAGCAAACCTGCATTCGTTTTCGACAGACGCAATTTGGTGACGTGAGCTACGTAAGATTTGAGCCTCACGAAACTGGATGTATGTCTAATTTGGGAATGCAAGTGGGACGTAATCAGAATATAAACCTCGCCGACAGGTGCTTCACAAGTGGAGGTGGAAATGGGGGTACTATTGCGCACGAAATTATTCATGCCTTGGGATGGGCTCACGAACATACAAGAACAGATCGAGATGACTTTATTGAAGTTGATTTTGATAACATTGTTGAATGTAAGACCTTATTAATATTTCCTTACCGCTGTGCAGGTACTTTACTAAAACTTTTGGTTTTGCCGTAAATTTCAGATGCAAAACCTAACTACGAAATTTTAAATGGAACTTCCGCTTACGGAGTCGTCTATGACTTTTCCAGCATAATGCATTATGGTCTCCGTGGAGGGTTTGCTGTAAACAGAACAAAGAACATTATGAACCCAAGAAAAAACTACACTGGAACAATTGGTCAACGCGAGAATCTAAGCGTGTTTGACGCTCTGAAAATTAATAATATGTACCACGGAATATGTAAAAACTAGAAAGTGCAATGAATCCTGTATGTTTTATTGAATACAATTATTTGTGTGTAATTCTATAGCAACTATCATTAAATAACTATTGTTAAATTTAATTCATTGGATTTTAATTGGTAATAAAATATTAGGTATTTCAATAAAATACGTTTAGATTCATCAAAAATTATTTAAATATTCTTACATATAATTATCTACATAGTTAATAGTTGAGGAACCTTTGGAGATTCTCAACAGAATCAGACATGCTCAAAATGTATGTCATTTTGAAGCTCTTTTAAAATATTAAATAATTAATTAAATATTAAAAATAATTTCATTAACAAAATTTTTTATGTTTACTTAATTACCTTTATAATATATATTTAAATATTATTTAAAATTTTAACTTCAAGTTCTACCCCCGTACGATGCGGGAAGGCCGTAATTAAAACAGTGTCGGGCCTACCAACTATCGGTAGGTACCAATATAGTCAAAAGAGTAAAATGTTGTATTTACATGTTTTTAAAATTGTAAAATGTTCTATTTACATGTTTTTGAAAATTGTAAAATGTTCTATTTTCATGTTTTTGAAAGGTGTACAATGTACTATTTGCATGTTTTTGAAAAGAGTGAAATTTTCTATTTACTTGTTTTTAAAAAGATAAAAATATTCTATTTAAATTTTTTCAAGGCAAGTTTCAATATTTTGTATTTAGATATTGGATTTTGTTTTTAGCTACAAACGGATATAGGTCATTTTGGTTCTTCACAGACGATGTGTCTTACAATATGTGCATGTACTTACAAGATAATAATGTTTATTAAACAATATAACATTGAGCCTACCTACATTTATTTTTTTATGGATTATCATCACAATTGCATAACAAGCAAGGACACAACTTGATTGACAACAAAATTTGCATAGTAAAGAAATGACTCCTGTTCAATGATAGAAAAATCTCCAACTTTAACTCCATCAATCTTGAAGGAGTTAATTGAGGTCCGCATCAGATTTCTCTCATAATTCCCATTGAGCTTGTTAGATACAAGCTTCAGCAATATATTATGTACCTCATGTATTGCCTCTGGAACAGGGGAGGCGCTCCCAAACGTGATTAGAAATGCAATAATGGCATCCACTGCAAAAAAGAGTGTTGCAAGCGCTAGCACCAAGTCAGTGTGAAGATATCGAATGAAGAGGAAACCACAGAGGACTGCGGCGCTGATGAGATCAAGTTTAATGGTGAAGGTAATTTGACTATAACTTAAGTTTTAAAGACTGATGAGTAGCTGGAGGCTTCGAAAATATTGACAAATGCCAGTTAAGTTCCATTGTAGCAATCCTTCGTTCAGTTGAGTGCTAAAACACAACAGTGCATAACAACAGCAGTTATAAAGCCATATAAAATTGTATTTTATTAAAAATAAGCAATATTAAAACTATATTGTAGCTAAATATACATTCATATCGTCTGTGAAGAACCAAAATGACCCATATCCATTTGTATGAAGGAAAAAACAATATCCACTATCTACATAAATACTGAAACATTTAAATAGAATATTTTGAACGTTTAAAACGTATGTAAATAGTCACTTTTTAAAAGCATGTAAATAGAAAAGTTTACATTTTTCAAAAACATGTCAATAGAACACTTTGCATCTTTTTGAAAACATGAAATTCGAACATCTTGTACCTTTTTAGAATCATTTATTTAGAACATTTTGCGCTTTTTAAAAACATTTAAATAGAACATTTTACAATTTTCGAAAACATGTAAATAGAACATTTTTTACCTTTTTAAAATAATGTACATAGAAAATTTTACACTTTTTAAAAAACATGTCAATACAACATTTTACACTGTTTTAAAACTCCTATTAAACATTTTACGCATGCTTCTTACATATTTTGTTTTAATGACATATAGCTCATATTATGATTCTAGCTTAAATTGGATATGGGTCATTTTTAAGCAGGCGTGCTTGGGTGAGCGGTGAGGACTGCAGACTGTAACGAAATTTACAACCTGGCTTCAATTCTCAGCCACTGCTGATCGTTTACGGCTCGGTGTTGTACGGTAAACGTCACTGGATGGTTGATTGAAACCCAATCTCCGTCGGTGCTCCTTA
>JAQFZE010003272.1:0-12880 GCA_034695245.1 Dicyrtomina saundersi | reverse complement strand
TACTCGAGCAAGCGGCCCTTCGGAGCCGCGGCCCTTCTGGGATTTTCCAGATTTCCAGACCAGCCAGTCCGCCGCTGTAAGTGCTAATGCGGAAGTGAAAGTGAAATACACGTTGAGTGCATCTAAGCAGATAGTACTGTCTAATCTGAAGTACTTTCCAGCATGACGGGGAAGGAGCGAAATATTTCTTCAGAGGGAAAACACGCTTAGAAATCTTCATAGAATGATCCACTTATTGTTTGTCTGCGTACCGTCTTTACACGGAGTATATTTGTAAATGAATGACTTCTTTCACCTGACCTGTTATTATGTTTGTGGTATTTTTTTGAAATTTACACAGAGCATCGCTCTACTGTTAGTTGAAACGAACTGAGGAATAATATAAATGAGTGTTTTTAATAGTGCAACAAGGTCTTATGATTATGGTAGTAAAGTCTTACTTCCTTTAGTTTAGCACTCATTTGCTTAGGCTATGTGATAGTTAACTTATGTAAACTAAACGGAATACAAATATTGTCATAAGCTCCATAGCTTAAGATTACTAACAAAAGAATAAGAATGACAATATTAATTATTAAAAAATAACCCATCAACTTCATGTAAGGAAACGTGCATTATTTCATCAGGTGAAATATTAACAGTAAATTATATAGGAACTTACTACATTGTTTAATAAAACACTAAAGGGGATTTCAATAAATGGGAATATGGACATTATCTGATGAGCTATACCAAATTGAATCAAAATGTTGATTTCCCGACTTTCTACTCCCCATCAGCTAATCACTCTCAGCCACTTGACTTAGTTTACTCAAACATTTCAAAGCTTTACTTAAAACCAATTCCAATCCCCCCATTAAAAAATACAGTTCAGGGTCACAAAGCTATACAACTTAATCCTAAACCAGTTTCTCACAGCAGTGATACAAAAGAAAAAACTACAAAATCATTTCGTCAATTTACTAAAGCCAACAAAGAAAAATTTGTTAAATTAATCTCGTCATGTGACTGGACCGAATACTACACGTGTGATAATGTAAATCGAATGGCTGAAATTTTGAATATTTATTTCATGAATGCTTTCAACGTTGCATTTCCGGAAAAAACCAAACTAATCAATCAAACAGACCCGACATGGATAACGGATGGCATAAAATTAGCATCCAAAATATTAATGCTGGAAAAAAAGAAAAATGGGAGTAATTATGTGCTTCTAAAAAAACAATTGAAAGATCAAATAAACAATGCAAAATCTGACTACAGTGCAAAGTTACAAAATTACATAACCAACAATAAACCAAAGGGCTTTTACAAAATCGTCTCTCAATTATGCCGAACCAAAGAAAAAAAGTCAGTAGTAGCCCAAATTGAAATAATAAATAATTATAACAGTAAACAAAGTACATTAAATGAAATCAATAAGTACTTTTCTAATATAAACAGAAGCTATGCACCTGTGATCAAAGACTCCTTTTTTATTGATTCTCCAAAGTACCTAATTATAAACAAATTCAGTGTACTAAAAAATTAGACAAAATAAAAGTTTCCAAATCTAATGTTCCAAAATGTCCACCTGCAGGTATAATTAAAGAATTTGGTTTCTTACTGGCTACACCATTAACATTTTTATATAATCTATCGTTCTCCAAATGCACTATTCCGGATTCTTAGAAAATTGGTTATATAACACCCATACCCAAAGATGCAAACAATTTATCTATTTCAAATCTAAGACGAATAACGCAAGTTAATATTTTTAGTAAGATACAAGAGGAATTCATGTTTGAGAATTTATACAACCAAGTAAGTAAGAAGATTAGTGTAAACCAATTCGGGTCTATAAAGGGTTCCCCCACATCACATTACCTAGTCAGCCTGTTTGACTTTGTGTATAAAGCAATAGACAGTAACAAAAATTATGTTATTATCGTACTTTTTGATTTGTCAAAAGCATTTGATTTGGTAGACTACAATGTTTTAATAAAGAAATTACTGCTCTTAGAAATTAACAAATGTGATGTAAATTGGCTTGAGGAATTTTTGTATAACAGATGCCAATGCGTAAAGGATGGGGAGGAAATTTCCGACTTTATTTAAATTTTTAATGGAACTCCGCAGGGGACAAAACTTGCCCCCTTACTATTTATATTATTAATTAATAAACTCATTACCAATTTTGAAAGTAAATACGGTAACATACCAAATGATGTAAAAAATTGCCTAAAAGGATTCGTGGATGATCTAACAATAGCAGAGAAGGTTAAGTATGATGAAGTACCCTCTATGCAACAATGTTTAGATGATATTAATTTATGGGCCACACAACTCAAAATGAAATTAAATCCCTTAAAATGCTGTGTTATAGTAGTTAACTGCAGTATAAGCAAAACATTCAGCAATATTGAACTCAAAATTGATAATATAGTATTACCAATCGGTAAATGTACTAACCTGTTAGGATTACAAATACATAATAAAGTAAATTGGGATGATAATATTGATTTATTACTAAAAAAATCTTCTAAAAAATCTTTATTTTAAGAAAGTTAAAACACTATGGTTTTAACCAATCTCAATTATTATACTGTTACACTATGTACATAAGACCTAATCTAGATTATTCATCTATTGTATAGAGTCAAGCACTTTCCTTAAAATTGTTAAAAAAGCTAGCTTCAGTAGAAAAAAAATGTCTAGGAATAATTGTTAGCAATTACGTAAGTGACTCTAATTATAATTCTATTTGTAAAAACCTTAAACTGTTAAAATTAGAAGATAGGTACAAAACATTATTGAATAACTTTGGAAAGAAGTTGGAAAAGTCCAATAGATATTGTGATTGGCTTAAATTATATGAAAGATCTAACGTAAGACCAAATAGATTAAATCATAAATATAAAATTATTAGATGTAAGAAATAAAGGTATAAATCTTCAACTATACCGTCATTAATCAAACTACTTATGAAATAATACAGTAATACTACTAATTTCAAAAACTCTTTGTCACTGCGCTTGATAAATGTCGCGTGAACCTCTTCTTTTTTTCTCCAGTTTATAAATACTATGTTGACTAAAAAACTTAAAATATGTAGTCTAACCTAAACTTATAAATATTGTAAAATCCTATCTTGTAACATTTATACTATTTTCGGCTTGGTCAACACAGCACTACTGTGATCATGCTGCGTATGTATAAAATAATTGGAAAAGGCAAATGAAATTGAGATGAATAAAAACCCAGAATAAAAATAATAATAATAATAATAATAAAGCAGTTTCACATATGCAACTTGAAAGTATATAACAACAAAGTAAACAATGCAAAGCCTAAATGCTTCTGTATTTCTGAACTTACTACAGTTCCGTGACAGTAATTATACTAACCATTTACAATCGTATATTTATAGAATCTACGTGAGGCATAATAAGTAATTAGTAGGATGAGATTGTAATTTTTAATAGTGCAGCCTCCGCCGCTTTTCGAGATACAGGCAGTATAGGAAAAGTCATTCAGTCGGCATTACTACACTGCACGTCAACTACATTCAGTGTTTAATGTGATAATTTTTTTCTATAATTACATAAGTATCTAATTATTCATACATTCTATTCTACATCGCGGCATAGGCAAGACAGTCGAGCACCCTGCTTCAAGCACCCATGCGACTGGTCACGTAGTAAATGCTCAAGTTGAGTTGTTTGTTGTTTTTATTTCCACTCCTACGTGCTCATTAGCACACGGCACGACGATTAGTGGGATTTTTATAATATTTAGAAATCCCATTAAGTGTTACACTTTCATTCATAACATTGTTCACCGGCAATCAATAGTAATCTCGTCTATATGACGTCACTTTCGAATAATTTATTTTCCCTTTACATAGGACATGATGGTATTAGTTCATTTTCACTAATTGTAAGTCTTGGGGAAAGTATAAAATAAGGATTACTATTACCTAGTGACATTCATATAAGAAACACTACAAGTATTTGGGATGATTTAATAACCGTATAATGCGACCAGCGTACACAGCCCCCGCTGCTTGAATTTTCTCAATACATGTAGATGGAACATTTTGCAGTTTTCAAAAATATTAGGAAGAATATTTTGACTTTTCAAAAACATGCAAATTAAATTTTTTTTGTAGATTTCAAAAACATGGAAATAAAGCATTTTCCAATTTTCTCACAACATGTAAATAGAACATTGTGCACTTTTCTGAATCAAGTAAAAGGAACATTTTGCACTTTTCTAAAACATTTAAATACAACATTTTGCTTTACCAAAGAAAACCATCAATAAAATCAAAATGTGGGTTTTCGCATGAAAACAAAATACTGCCTAAAAGAAATTTCTTCGTCCGGCCTGTTGAATGCAATAAAGAATTTCATGGAGGGTCACCCAGTACAGTCCCAGTATTTAATTATTTTTTAAATTTATTTAACATTTAGTTCAAATATATAATTTTGATTACTACCCAATTATCATAACCAAAACAGAAAATTTAAAAGATGACTGATTGATAACTCATACGTGTTTTACTTACATCGTGTCAGTTTCTTATCAATTCCAACTTTAATGAATTTTAGCAAACTATCAATCAAGAATCGAGAATTAAGGCGTTAACACATCATCATGTCTGCTATTATGGTTTTATACTATACCCAGCACTGACCCTGACAGAGACAATTAAATATTTCAGTAAATTCTTCAATTAAAAATCTCAATAAAATAAGTGAGTTTCAGTTCAGTCTTTGACAGTTGTGGCGTTACACATGACAAAGTCACAGCAAAAGCAAAACTTAGCGCCAGTCTACTTACGATTACGACTAGTAAAAGAAGCAAGCTTCGTACACTTAAATGCGACTAGTGAGCTGCGGAACATAACTAATTACATCAGCAAATAGATAATTCGAAAATCTCTAAATCCATACGTTTGTTGATCAGTCTTTTTTAATAAAATCAAACTTCAGAACTGGGTTGTCACGGGAACTGCCAGTAATAAACTCTGCACTATATAAACATTTTTAAATAAATAATGTTTAACTGACCCTCTCGTGACACCCATATTCCGGATTAAAAACGTCACAGGCTTTTATTACCCCTATGTGATATTCTTAAAATATCGTGACTTAAAATTCGTGGAACGTTTTCTAACGCACTACAGGTCATAGGTCTGCTAGCTGGAAATCAAATTTTAAGCAAAAATGAACTTTAATTGGTTGTCACCAAAAAATAATTGCATTAAATTGTTAATACAGGAAAGGAAGTTAAATACTATGTTAAATAAAAATTAAAAATAACCAATACCAATATAAACATAGGAAATTGTAAAATATAAATGAAACTGGCAATTAAATGATGTAGTGTACTTTTGTGCACAAATAAATTGAAAAGCTGTGAGCTTTATTCGTTCCCAACTTATCCTGGGTCTTCTTCCTAAATTTAAAAAAAATTGCTTTAGAACTGTTTTTCTCATTCAATATCAAAAACCATAAAATAAAAGCAGACCACACTCACCAGAATTGGGTATAAGAAAGTTGACCCCACATCATTTCCAAATGAATTTTTAACCATGCAAGTGTATTCACCCATTTCGCTCCAGCTCAAATTTTTAATGAGCAAATCTCCACTTGGGCTCACCTACAGTATGAAATATGCCAATACACAAATTTTATTACAATAATTATAAAAACCAAATTAATCTGTTTCAAAAATATGCGTATTAAAAAAATGTACTGTAAATAATACAAGGAGACAGTATTTACATAAAACTTGTTGTCGGAAACAATTTCTTGCCCTTCATTACCAGTCCATCGTATTTTGGGTCTTGGGTGCCCTCCACTACGGCAAGGAAGCACAATATCATTTCCCATCTGTTCCATGTGAAATGTTTCCCAGGACATAATGTAAGCAGGGGATCTACGCCTTTCTTTCCCATGGGACATGAAATTGAAGAGTCTCAGCTCACATCCTGGCGTCATATTCTCCGAAGGATCATCTTCTGAAACAAAAATTAAGTTAAAATTAGCACTCTCATTTTTTAAAACCCCAGAATTTTGAATTATCGAAACCAAAACTGAAATTAAGAAATATTTGAATATACTAATAAAATATTTTTAAATAACCTTCGATAACAAGAGTGGTTGAAGCCATGACTTTTTTGTCTCCATTATCAGCCACACAACTGTACTCAGCCTCATCCTCAGGGCGAATACAGCGAAGCTGTAATTTAGACGTCACTGCTCCGAGTCTCAGCCCTTTGTTCTCACTTCCAAATGATGTGCTTCTAATGTTTTGTTCACTTTGTTCTGAAAAGGGCCCACGAATGCGGTTTAAATATTTCATTTCAGATTTGTGTCCTGAAGCCTGTGAAATCGATAGAAAATAAAACACACGTGGTTAATGAGAAACTGTATTGTAAATAAATGAGCTTGCTAATATGCAAGAAAATTGTTTGAGACCTTCATATATTTTCCATTCTTGGTCCAGTACACGACGGGTGGGGGAGAGCCGACAGCCTCGCATTCCAAAGTGAAGTCACTATGTAGTTTGACGGAAAGGCGAGGAGACGGGACTTTTTCCAAGTTTAACCAATGCTTTAGCAACTGGGGATGACTTCCCGCGCTTGCTCCATTTACCAGCGGTGGTAAAACCTCATCTTCTTCAACTGATAACCCTAAGTCGTCCTTAACGTTATGACTGCTATGTGTCAGAGGTTGTGGGAAATTCCAGCCTTGACTAGGTTGACTGCTTATCTATTTTTAATTGAATGGAAAATACATAATATAACGGTCAGTTTATAACTAACCCTTGTGCATTGGTTTAAAATTTAATTAGATACTAAAATTACTTACCTCAGTTGGTGAATTTTGTTGATGCGCGGAATGAGCTCCGTGGCGGAACTTGTGACGAGCAGTGACCAACCTAATTTCGTAGCAGAGTTGGGACAGAACTATGATGGTGAGGAGGGTGGTGCGCCCTTTCGCTTTCCTGTCGACTCTCATGTTTTGAAAACTTAATGTTTACTTTTTGAAATTAGAAAGAAAAAATTTTGAATGTCTGTATGATTTCGTGTTGCTACGTCGTTCACTTATGATCATAGTATCAGACAGCAGATGAGTGTAGTTGATGTCGCGGTGTTACTGCCCAACGCTATTGACGGCTAATTGTAAATCTGATTTGACTTGAGAGCTTAGTACCGTGGTATGACAGCATGTGAAAGCTGAAAAGCTTAATTCACTAGTTTTTTGATTTTCTCCACTGAAAATCTGGAGCCTCGTTCGACTTGTTTACCTGACAAGACTAAACCGGGCCATTTTGGAGAGGTGAATCTGAAAAAAAAATAATAGGCTTGAATTAATTTTTGTTGAAGATTTCTCGAATTTTAAATATTCAGAGGCGGATCCAGAGGCAGGCGGGGGGGAGGGGGGGAGCTACAGGGCTTAGCCCCCCATTTTTAACAATGCGGGCATTTAATAAAATAGCCGCTGAAAAATAATAGCCCCCTTCCCCCCCCGGTAAAATCCAGGGTCCGCCATCGTAAATATTCCTTAAAATAAAAAACATTTCCATAAATAAACAAAAAACAAATTTGCCCACTAGTCGGACGGGACTAGACTCGACCAGATGGGACCAGACCAAACCAGTTTGGTCTGGACAAGACCATTTCGATCCATGCTGGGTAGCGATATTGTAGACGCTCGCAAATTGGTAGGGACAGATTGGAAAATACTGAATTATTGATAAATACAAAGAAAAAATAAAAAGTTTTAAATCCTATAGTTTGAGTTTATTAAGCTTTTGGTTCCGTAGTATACTTTTGTTGGTTTAAATGTATGCTATAGCGAGTGTACGTATGAATTAATGTAGGTATAGGTAGTTAAATGTACCTTATATGGTTATCAGCGTGATTTCTGTTTAACGCAAAGGTTTGAATGTTAAAATAAAATTAAAATTAAAAATATTTCTTTTTCTACTTTAAATCGTAGGTATTTTCAAGTCAGGGCTTGAGGAGAAACTTGGGCCACTTATTCGGAGCTACTGTTCCTTGATAGGTCGGCACTGGACTTATATAAGCGCGGCGGCCTGGCCACAAGCACCAGATTAAATTAATAATGATGCAAAATAATATACACATGACATGTAAATATAATTATTACAATCAACAGTAATTACAGAAGAGGAGAAAGGGAGGGATGATAACGTCTTGAGTCCACATTTCTCGTTCTTCTGCTCCTTCTCCTTTCCTTCCAGTTCCAGTATATCGCCTCTACATTTTATCGTGGGTATCTGAATTGTTTCCACGCATTTTATCAATTATGAAATTACTTCACAAATGAGATTGACCAATTTCCTACAAATACTCAACTTTTCCGCGTACTCAGTAGACGGTACCGTATATCTTCTAATAGTACCTTGTACTATAAACTATCCAAACACACGCTTCTTTTCCCTGCGTACAATTAGTGACTGTCTTACCAAGTAAATTCGAAGCAGGTCATACCCCTACATACATACTATTAAAAGCCAGCGCACTAATAGAGACTAGCACACTATTAGATACCCGCGTACTATTAACGACAAGCGTACTACTAGCGACCAGCGCACTATTAATGACGATCACAATTTTAAAGAACCGATAATTTTTAAGACCCGCGCACCATTAAGAACCAGCGCACTACCAGATACCAGCGCACTATTAAAGATCAGCGCACTATAAAAAACCAGCAAAGTTTTAAAGACCTCAGGTCAGCGCACTATTAGAGGCTTGCGCAATTTAATAGACCAGCGCACTAGTAATGACCAGCGCATTATTATAGACTTGCGCACAATCATAAACCAGCGCACAAGTAATGACCAGCGCACTACTAAAGACTAGCAAAATTTTACAGATCTGCGCACTATTAGAAGCTTGCGCAATATAATAGACCAGCGCACTATTATTGACCAGCGCCCTATTAGAGACCAGCACACTATTAGAGACCTGCGCACCATGAAAGACCTGCGCACTATTAGAGACAAGCGCACTATTAGAGACTCGCTCACTATTAAAGGCGCGCTAAGGGAATTTTTTGCTCCAGGGAATGTTTTGCCCTAAGGAAAATTTTACTCCAAGGAATTGACACCCCTATGAAAAGTATCATTATCATATGCATTGATGTAATTTCATTGTGTATTTACAGACTATGTTTATTGGTGCATTATTATGGTATAAGTACATAATTCAAGACGCTACGTGCGGGGGTTTACGTGCAAAATATATTCTGTCAAAAGAAGGCGATGTGAATAGAGAATAGAATCACTCCTCCTTTAATGTCCTCTAAACATTCTGTTTGTATTTACCGGACCCCCGCTCATATCTTCTGCATTACTTTTCCCTATTCCCTATTCCCTATTAATTACATCTATTGCATTGTCATTAATATATTTTTTTCCCCTTTGATGTTTTCAAGATTGGAGTCTCCTAGTGACTACGTGCTGTACGTACCTACTTACGGCCTACGTGCACTTCATGCCTACGTGCCCCTGACATCTCCTCTTGCAATTTCCCATCTCTTATTTTTTCTTACTCATATTAGTATTTGTAATTAAGACGTAATTTGAGAAATATTATAATTTATAATGTAAGTAAATTTTGACCCCCTTGAACTCCTATACTTACACATTGTTGTACATATTATTATATTCAGTAATTAATAACTACTTAATAATTGTACTTAAATTCCATACATGCTGTCATCGGATTAGGCGGCAGTGGGTCTAGTCAGGATTTATTAAATTTCCATGTTAAAGCTATAGCCGTTACCGCAATGTAAAAGTTATGCCATAGGGGTGGGTGGATCCTAAAAGAGGGACAATTTGAGTAATATAATTTATTCACCATCCCTTTGGTTGGATAATGCAATTCACTGCCTATTTACTGATGTAATTACTAGATTGTAAATTGTACTTTGTAATTTATGTACATGTTTCGGGGTAGAACTGGTTCTTGATTTTGGTCCCTACTTCAGTTACAGTTGTGGGAAAATAATTCCTAAATCACGTGAGGATTGAGCACGAAAAGTTAATATACAGTATGTCTCAAAATGTTAGTTGCACTGTAGGTTTTTAAAGGTTTTCAAAGGTTTCCTTTCCCCTTCGTGTGAAAACCTACAATAAAAAAAAAGTAATTATTTTTTTTTAAATTTTACTTAACTAACTAGTACACTCGACCTTGGCTTTACCTCTAAGGGTCATGCGGCCATGCTGCTCTTGTGGAATTAATTCAAAACTGAAAAAAAAACTTTCTACAAATTAGTAGACTCCCTTTAGTAATTTCTAGTTTTATTAACAATATTAATTACAATCGGCCTTAATGGATGAAAAAATTCAAAATTAAGTGCACAGGTGCACACAGTTATACGTACATTAGTCATGATTAAAAACATTCAATTTCATCACTGGGCCAAAGTAAAACAAGCAGAATCCGAAAAAAATAGCTCAAAGTCATGTTAACGTTTCTTTTAACATTGCGTTAAATGGGAGAAAGCCAGGACTTTCACTTTATTTCCATGTACGTTGTACGTCCCACAAGCGTTGGCATGTTTAAGTGATAAATAAATTAGTACAAAACCATGTAGCACTCAACTGTCAGGTCACGCAATGTCACGTAACACCTAAGCATGTCCATACTCAGGTTATGTAACTTTCTCTAGGTATTCGATTGACCAAAGTTCATGCTTGGGTGTATCGTTATCTAGCGTAGCACGAGTGTTGAATGTTATGAATGCTTTTGTCGGCAATTTATTACTGATTGACCCTATGGCATTTGAATATCAGAATCACGGCGCTTTTGCCTATGTACGTACAGGAATAATGCGTGATCTTACCGTTGAACGCACTGTTAAAACTGTTAGAATAGTTGACATAGTTTTGACACATTTCGTAGAATGTAACTGCAGTTACCCCCACCGTAAAAGTTAAGTAATTCATTTTAGTCATGTGTGGCTAAAATTTTGAGACATAGTGTATTGCTATATGTAAAAACATTATTTTCGTTACCTGCTCCAAAACTACAATTTCTTAACGACTCAATATGTAATATACAAAAAAAGATTAGTCTTAGGTTATGGGACAAAAGACTGTATCAATTTGAGCGCAGCACAAATACTCCGCTCCAGAAACTGTAACAAAAAGAAATACAAGTTAAATTTAAAGAGACTGTTGTCACAGATATACGAGTGGTACACATTAAATTACAACGCCACCATTCATTTTCCATGTATTTTTTTCAGGCAGTCTTGTAGAAAAACTGTGTTTTGATGACAGTCTTATTCCGGTGGTCTTTTGCCCCACAACCAAATATAGCGTATGGACATGACTGACCTGAAATACATAATACCTAGCAAGAAATGTTATTGTGGAATATTTTATTAAGTATATATGTATATTATGTAGTAGGTACCATTATGTTTTCTCGTTCTATTATATTTAAATATTATAACATGTACAACACATATACTTCAAAATACAACGCAGCTCTGTGATAATTATTAAGAAATTCTACAAAAACTTCCAAGAAAGTTAAAATTTTCCAGTATTAATTTGTTTAAGAATATCCCAATGACCTACCGATGCCGATAGTGTCGACAATACAATAATTTCAAATAATAATTTTATTACAACATGCAGGTTGCAATCTCATAAAGATTGGAGCGCCAAATCTGCATAAAATAATTTGAATTTTAAATTATTTTGTCAACAGCCTATTGCGTCACAAACGGTTCATAAAAAACTAATATCAAAAATTGTAATCAGTAATAATGCTCATGTAAAAGTATCTACTGATCGTTAGTTCTGTGTAGGTTACACACGTTTTAATATTTCAAAATTAATCGAATTAGAAAATTGAAAAATGATGTGTAAACTACTAGAGATATCGTGGTAATCACTTCAGTAAGGTTTTCAGCTACGCTAAGTTGTACACATTTCTCAGTAAAGATCATGGTTCGTGCTTGTAGTAAGAAAACGTTGTGCTTACCAGTTTTTATAGTTTGTAAATATTTAACGCTTGACAAATTAATTCCTGTCCTTGTCCTTGGCTCACAATTGAACGGCAAAGTAATTATACACTTTGCCAAAATTTAACTAACGCAATAATCAATCTATACAAAACTTAAAAAAAATGAAATTATTGCAATTTTAATTTATGCCAGCAAAAGTGTCTAGTTAAAAATTAAATTAAATTAAATTACGCGTACTATTTTTTTTACTACGTCTTGAGTTAAAACTTTGAAACTGTTTTAAATTTAGCTAAAAAGTGTAACAACAAAGCAAATAATGCGTAGCCTGACTCGTTCTGAATTGCAGAACTTACAAAAATGAAGTGGCACTAATTGCCAATAATTTTTAGCCTTATATATAGTAGTTATAGGTGACATAATAATAGGATTAGATCGGGATTGTATAAGCGTAGCCGTCATACAGCTAATTTGGGAATAGTCTGGATTCTGAATAATCAGTACTGCACGTCAACTTGAATGAAATAGTTTTATTGTATAATCAAATAATTATATAAGTAACTAATTAGATGTGGGTTTCTACATTGGTTTAAGCAAGATGGTCGAGCTATCATGCGAACGGTCACGTTTTTAAAGCACATGTTAAGGTATTTGTAATTTTTATTCCCACTACTAGGCGTGCTCATTAGCACATGGCACAGCCACGGCGAGTCATGGGAATTCTTTAATACCCAGAATTCCCGAATGAGATTCCCGAACATTAAAATTTATTACATTTTTGTCTAATGTTTGGCAGCCAACCATTGTCAGTATTAGCATATAGTAAATACGAGGAATATGACGACATTTTTTGGAGGATATTTCCCCTCCACTCA
>JAQFZE010003271.1:0-12883 GCA_034695245.1 Dicyrtomina saundersi | reverse complement strand
AGTTCCAGGGGAGAGATCTAGTTTGAAAATATTATTTACACTTAAATTCCTCACAACTCATGACTGCATTTAAACAAAAGTCGGACGGAGGGACATAACATTAGTAATCTATAGATGGAACGGTGTGAATAGAATGAGACAAATCTGCTTGTGTGTACATATGTGGATTTTATTGTCTATATTACTCTTTACTATTATGACCATACATTGGCCCTTGAGGTCGTAGTTGTAATTGTGAGTTACACTCCTCGAGGATTTTCATTTTCATTTTCTATTGACGAGACGGAGAAGAGAGAGAGAGAGAGAGCTGAATTGGTGTTTAGTTTTGGAAGGGATATAAAATGTAAATGATTAGTGCGTAGGAGGAAGACTAAAGTCGTGAGCACATCGGATTTTCCCAAAGTGCCTACCTATTCGTATTATATGCTGCCCCATAGATGAGTGAATGAGTGCCAGGACCAGAACCAGAGCCAGAACCAGATCTACAGCCAGGGACAGGGTAGCTTTATTGATATGTTCTACATACAGATAGCTTCTCTAAATCTCGTCATCTATGGACATAACAGTATTATCTTGTAACTAGTTCAAACACAAGTTTATAGATTAGACGGGGGAAAAGAAAGGAATGACCGTTGTTAGATTTTCCTCAATGTTCATTGTACGGTGATATTGTGTGTGTTTTTACCTGTTATTTAGCTCATGATTGTTACTTACTTGGTTCTTGGGTTGTCTGGTTCTGGTAGAGTATGGTTTTTCTTTGGTATTCGTCTCAACCATGTACAGTGGGGTATGTGATACAAGTATGTGGCTGAAATGGTGTGGTGTAGCTCAAGTTGTGTATATAGTGTGGTGGTGGTGGGACCATTACAAGGTTTTGATTGAGAAGGAGAGCCCTCGTCTTTTCATTTTCTCTAATGGCCTCCAATTCCTTATCAAAGGTATGGTATGTCCAGGTGTTTCTTTTGGATACCCCAGCTGAGCCTTCATAACTATTGTCCTAAATAACGATGATATTCTATGCTCGGCTTGAGGGAACTTCAACCTTTAACTTGTATAACATAATAATAATAAACAATTTCTGCTCAGGTTCCAGTACGTCTCTGTCTTGGCCATTAAGTATATATTTGTAATGGTGACTCTTCGCTGCTTATTTATGCCAGAGGAGAGACAGAGAGAGGAGGGGGGGGGGAGGGAGGGAGGGAGGGAGAGACTCGGATACAAATGTGTACTCTTCTATAAATTATCCTACTGTCCATTCTTCCCACTTTAACTGATTGTGGGACAGAGAGAGCTCCATGCCCCATATAGATAGTGCACGGCGAGCGAGACAAGTAAATGTAGAAAGAAAAGGAGAAAGACAAGAAATAAGAAAAGGAGGTAAAATTTGATCTAAAGACTTGAGACTCAAGTCCCGAATTTTTATTTTTATTTCGAGCATAGATCTTGGATTCGTAGTTGTAGTCGTAATCGTCTTGGTCTTTTCGAATTCGAATTCGAATTCTTACTCGTGTATCCACTCGAGCTGAAGTAAAAGTAGAAGTAGGAAAGGGAGACGAGGTGTATAGGTAAGATAAGTGGGTTTGGGTACAGATATTTTATTCTTCCTGAATACAAATATCTATGATTTCCTTGTCCAGCCCCAGCATCACCACGAACACCATAGCACCAGATTCAGACCCATCTCTCCAGCTCCTTCATCGCTGACCAGGACCCTACCAAAACTAAATGGAGACAGAGCGTCATTTTGTTCTATGTTCCACCACAATATGGGACAGATATCCTATTTTGGTTTCCTTCCTTCCACTTGGCTTTCGTTGGAATTGGTTAGGACGGATGAGTGAGACGCCTTCAGCATATTATGTTAATGAGGCTTGAAAAACAAGTTTGTATAGAGTGTTAAATTCTTGAATATTAATCCTCTCCGATTTAAATCTTGCCTAAATGAGTATGAAATATTTATTACTCGTCGATTTCAATGGCTAACCAAGTAAAGTAAGTAGTGGTGTGGTGTTGGTTCGGTGGTGGTGGTGATGTTGGTGCTGGTGGTGGTATAGTGAGAAGGAGACGGAGAGCATATTGTAATTGTAATAGGTGTAGGTCTCTTTCTGTTCTGTTCGACTGGGCCCCTCTCTCTCAGTCAGCACATCTCATCTATCTTTATAATACCTTATGTGTTTCGTTCAAGACATGATGTGGACTACTATAGATACTTCTCATTACTATTACGAGAAATATGAACCCACGTAGATACATATTATCATACATTATAATATCTTGTACACTGTAATATATCTTGTATACAATCTGAGTCAACGCAGTCACTAGGTGCTTCAAGTTCAACCTCTTACATTTTTTCTTCGTCTCATCCCTCGCTTCCCTGTTACAGGCTGCAGCTCTGGTCTCTCCGTAGGACTCACTCACACTCACTCTGCTACTTATTACTACATGCTACCATTACTATACTATTTAACTTTAGTGAAATATCTGTATTTGTAAAAGAGCATTGGAAGGGAGGCCCGGGCCAGGCCAGGCCATGATTGGACTTGGGTTGGAGGAGAGGAATGAGAGAATAAGAGTAAGAACATCACATAGATGGTAAAATAATACAATCAAGTATTCATAGAAAAATATAAAACTTGCATACTTGGTCACAATAAAAAAAATTCCATCAACCTTCCAAATGAGAATTATCTTTGTAGGATGCTGCGTAAAGAAGGATGTGAAGTTTAAGTGTCTGTATTTTCGGTGAATAAAATGCATTCCGTGTACTGAGTTTTATTCTTCTCCCTCTCTCTCTCGCTGTATTTTCATTTTAGACATCGACATGATTTTAACTCCTATGGTTATTATGACTACCAGATGTATATTTATAGCATTTGGCCATAAATATATGTAGAATGTGTAGACTGAAGAGTGTAGATCTGCTCAGGTTTAAACATTTGTCGGGATGTTGGGAAGTTATACCTAGAGAGAAAGGTAAGAGGTAGTGAGGATATAAATACTAAGCTATAGTTAGGTAATACTCGTCATCCATCGCACAGTCATGTTGTTCATGTTGTGTATTCATCTTAGCGGAAATTTTGCGTCATGATAATGATTTTAAACTCATTTCCGAAAATGATTATGATTTGCCTATCATAATGATGATGATTATGAGATTTTTCCAAGCTCATATATTATTGTTCCATTAACTCAGCTGCCTACGTAGGTTTCTACTTTGACGTTGCTTTTTTTTTAAAGCCATACGTTGTCCCATATGGTTAGCCATACACCATAAAGCCACGTCCACGTCCACGTCCATCCAAAACCAAAACCAAAGCCAACGCCGACTTGAAGCGAACGTCCACTTGGTTTCGTAGAATAGACTAGGATGACACTGCCAAAGATGTGTAATTTAATTTTATGAGAATTCCATATTTGTTTCCTCTCCGTCTCCCTTCTTGTTTAGTCCCCAACATTATCACAATCAGAATAATATCATGTAGGACTTGAGCATGGTAGATAGTGGCAGTGGACAGCAGCGGTGCAGCTCTATATACATTGTCTATGAAAATTCAGAGCTTAGCTATGCTATTAAATGTATGGTAGTGGTGAGTCTATACAGTGACATACATAGCTATTGCATAATATAGCATATAACAGGACGAGAGTCAAAGTCACAAGCATCAAACATGAAACAAGGCAGAGGGAGAAGGAAAGGCAGGTTCATACATTCTTGTAAGAATTTTAAATACATTATTTTTACAGAGACCAATTCGGATAGTTACATTCTATTTATGTAGTTTTATTCCTGTATATTATTTGTATACACAGATATCCCTGAAAATAGTATGAATATGCATAGTATCTAGTCTGTCGTTTAATCTGTCGTTGGATTGGACGGAGAGTTGACAAAGCAGAAGGGGGAAAAGGGAGCTGTTCGGAACTGAGCTTTTGTAACCATGTGAAACTATTTTTATCAAGTACTCTGTGTGACACTATACCGTTACATGTAATGCTGGGAAACAATGGTCTGAGTTTGACTGTCGTGCAGGAAAATGGAGTTTTTGTAGAAAAATTTGTATGGTTCCATTCCATCATATTATCATATGCACTCATTCGTGGCAATCCTCCGCCGACTTATGTTCAATGGATGGGGCTGTGATGATGTGAGTAAAAGCTTTACCTTCCTTCCTCCTATCCTTCCATGTATATTTATTGTATCTCGACGGTTTTGTTTTGGGGATGTGATCATATACACACACACACACAGACTACACACAGACTACACACAGGCAGAGGCAAGCAACCAGTCATACATGGAGCAAGCCGGTGGCTGAGGGTTTAAAGGTACTTATTAAATTGGAAGAGGGTAATTTCTATGCATGTTAGTGCTGCGTGTAGTAATATCTGTAGTAGTAATGGAGGTAGGTAGGTAAGGTACCTTACATAGAGGAAGGTATATCTCGCTCGAGAATAATAATATCTGTCCTACACTCGCTCTGGCACTGGCTTGAGCATAAGCGATAATTTGTACATAAATTCAAAATTGAATCTGGAAAAAAAAGTAAGGATACTAATCTAAATCTAAGCTGTTGAGTAAAAGGAAGGTCTACGATGCCGATAATATTATATGATGTTCATGTAATGTAATGTTCATAACATTCAAGTTCTCGCTAGTTTCTAGGTACTCATCTCTATCTGTACAGATTACTGGCACGATTTGATTTCATTCCCACCATCGCATCATGGCTTCGACTATATGGCTCGTCGTCAGTTTTTCGTCGTTGTTATTGTTGTTGTTGTGAGGGAGTGTTGTCATTCTCGTTCTCTTTCGCGTTGTTAGTGCTGCCAACTCTCGTTCGTTCCTTCATTGTTTCTTGTTTATGTCCAATGACTGCGTAGCTCTTGTCCAGAGTGACACTCATAGTCTCTCTATATATTTGAACTCTATAATATAATATAATATAATATAATATAATATAATATAATATAATAAAATACCAAACGATTTTTGAACTGTTTGACGAACGAAAGATCCGCATTGATAATAAAAATAATAAATTGTGGTGGACGGAAGTACAGAATTATACACAATTTCCCCTTTTGTTGGGAGCATTACGATTAATTACCATTATTGTCATTCGGTTTGATTTCAAGGGGAACATGTATAGGAGCAAATCAAAAGCAAAATCAAAGGAAAATTGTCAAATACGAAAATCCATTTAATTCATTATAGAGTGTATTTTTATCCGTACATACCTACCTACGTACATATTAAATATTTGAAATCGGACAAACATTTAAAAAAAAATCGTACTCCTACCTACATGACTTTTCATTTGTAGTAATAATTATTGTTATAGCCATAATACAATCTAATGGTATATACAAGGTAATATACAAGTCTTCCATCTTTATTAAATAAATTTGCTTGTACTTCATTTAAATGTATTCTACTTACAACAAAATTGGGACCTATGGAATTCACAGATTCCAAATAAAATGAATTGGGTATTATCTTGATACTTCCAATGTACAGTATAATTATTTGCAAAGTACTAACTGCAGAAAATATAGCTGTATTAATGTAACTTGATGTAAAATCTAGGTAGAAATCTGTACAGTTCAATGGATCTTCTGTCTGTTTCCTCATGCAAGGGCGTAATAGACCAATAGACTCAATCTAATCGTAATCGATGTAGAGGGAGAGAGAGAGAAAGAGATGCTGTACTTGGGAAGAACATTGAACAGTAATGCACTTGAAAACATATAGAAGTGAAGAGTGAAGATACAGAGACACAGAAAGTCAGAGTCAGGGATTTAAATAACGAGAAAAGAGTGAGCGAGAGAGAGAGAGAGAGAGAAAGATAGCGATAGTTTGAGTAATAAATAATAATGCATGACAGTCTGTTATTTTTCGTATGGAAGGGGCGGTCGTGACTGCATGAAGAATGAGGCGGGGGAGATGACAACACGATGGATACCTGTGTATATAAGCTGTCAATATTGACTTAAACAAGCTCGTTCGATTACATTTTATACTTCACGTCCTGGATTGCATCTATGAGGCTCAATAAAATAATACATAGTTGATACGCCAAACGAGAGACACATACGTACGCATAGACATAAAGATACAGAACTATATCTCTGTATTGCCGCTTAAATGCAATAATGTTGTGCGGAGCAGAAGACTCCGAGTCTCACACTGTAGACTGCAGAGTATTTATTGTATGGTTCTTGTATGTTCTCCTGTCGTTCTGTAAGGTTTGAGGATTGAGGAGTAGCAAAGCAAAGTTGAAGAAAATTGTGGGAACTGCCTGATTGGTTATTTGTGAACTCATTGGCTGGATTATTATGGTGTGTGTGTGGTATACGGTCTACGTTGCCGAAATTGTAAATGGAGGTATAATTTCTATGAGTGGGGATGATGAGATTGCTCTAAATTTAACAGCATATCAAGCTCGTCTATCTCCCTACTAGACACTATGTACGCGGGACAGGCAGAGCAAGTAGTGTTCACTCTTCACAGTCACAACTGCTGAAGGAGGTGGACGTATAGATGCCTACTACTACTACTACTACTACTACTACCATGTACTACCATGCACCCCTAATGCTGTAGCAATCTGTACATGAAACGGGGAACATATACAAAATGTAAAGTAATACTAGACGCGTAGGTTTGTTCTCCTTGGAATGAGCTCATGAATTACTAATAATGTGAATGTGCACCATACAATATTCCGAGTTCTACTCCTAGTTCAAAAACTTATATATAGATTTTCATTTTCGTTTTTCATTATACTTCAAATAATAATACATCAGTCAATATAAATATAGTTACGTAGGCAGGTACATTGCTAATACGTTCATGTTTCCGGGCTGAGACTTGAATAGGGTCCGGGTAGGAATAGGACTAGGAATAGGATAGCGGGCTCTTGTTATTATTATGTGATATGATGTATGTATGTGTGTGTGCTGTGTGCATGTCTTCCTTTCTACATTTGCTTGCTGGAAAATAAAATCCCGAGATATGATTGCGATGGAAGGGTCGATATTCATTTATAAATCGATCCTTATAACGTTGCATGCAGGAGGGCGATGTAAAGATTTATTAATTGAACTCCAATAATGGCTCCAGAAGGGAAAAAATCTATCTGTACTCCTCGTATATGTACATACGTAAATACATATGAGGAGGGACTTCATATGCGGCTTTACAACTTGGATAAAACTCTCTACTTTTTCAAACTCCCATCCAGTATCCAGCCAAAAATATAAGCAGGTCGCGAGACCACACTACCACTGCTCTGAACTCTCTAAACCATTACTACCTACCTACCCACTACACTATACACTATATACTATATGCCTTCCTATACTGCATCTACAGACTTGCACAGCCAAACGCTCCCGCCTGTCAGCCTCAACTTTTTTATCCCTTCAAGTTTTAGTGTGGAGGAAAAAAAAATGGATTATTAATCTTCAGACTTTGGTTTTGAGCCGAAATACGCATTCGTTACAATGAATACAGTTAGCTCGACCCGAGCGTATAGCTTCAAATAAAAATTAGCATATATTTTTTCCCCCCAAAAATAAAATAAAAAAATGCTCATGCCTACCTAATCGTTTAAATACCATATAAAACATATGACTGCCGATACACATTAAGATGGAGAGCACTGTAGAAGACAAATAGAGATATTGCTCCTTCCTGTACAAATACCGAAATAACGTACTAATCTACACACTTTCCAGGACTGTATTGTCATCATACATAGTTAATTTCTATTTCTCTTGTACAATATAAGACGAGAGCGTCAGAGAGTGGGTATATAGTTACGATTACGATTACGCTCGCGATTATGATTCCAATCTTTTTTCCATGGTGTGTTTTCCTATTTCTTCTTGCTCATGCATTTACGTGTTTGGGTAAGTGTTGTACGAATTGGAATGGAGGAAGACGGAAGCATTGGAGCGCTAATATCGTAGTCATCAATAACACAGAAGGAGACCCGAGTTTTAAAAAAAATGAAGGAATTTTTACTCTTTTTTCCATATTGCACTCGGATCCCATATTATTATTATTTCACTATTAGTCATTTCACGTCCAAGTATATGACTATAGTGAGACACCTTTTATTTATTTTTTTTCTCGTAAATCCCTTCTAGTATTTTAGATTTGAAAGAGAAGATTATAATTGCATTCATTTGAGTTAAAAGTGACAATGGAGCTTTGAGTCATGGGATCCTAAAACTCAAGACCATAAAAGTAGGTACTCTATTAAGATTTACCTTACCTACCCTTACTTTACTAATTTGTAAATATTTCAAATCTAACTCCAAACTCCAAAGTTTAAATATGTCTATGCGCTTTTTCTGTCCATTTTGTCTCCATCAAATTTCGTATAGAATTTCTCTCTAAACAACAAAGCATTCATACGAACATTACATCCTTGTTGTGTTCCCATACTCAGAGTTCTACTCGTTAGTGTGATAAGGTTCGTTGTGCAATTTTTTTGTCGGGATTAATTACATGTACGTCGTCTCGACTGGGTGCGCTACTGTTGACTGTAGATTGCAGAATGAATTTCAAGACAAAAAGGAATATCAGGTTCAGGACCAGGGACATTGTACAGAGCGTCTCCATGTGTGTAGCTTTAGGTTGCAGTATCGCTAAATCTGTAAATCTGTACGTACTGTACTTAATAATAATAATAAAAAAAAAAAGAAAAAGATGAAGGATTAAAATCTTAAGGGAGAAAAAGGGAAGTTTAAGTTTTAGTGGTGGTGGTGGTGGTGATAAAGGGAGGAAGGCGAATAACATACGATATAGCAAAGGAGCGTCTCCTATACTACGCTGAGCTGCATTGCATTGTACTAACGTATTCTGGTGAGCGAATGGGCTTGGGAAGGAGTGAGGCCTGAAGGCAAAACATTTTTCTGCTCTTTGCAACACTTTTGAGAAGGTGTTATTAAAGACTCTGAATGAGTCGAAACTCGTGATAACTGTATTAGGTAGACGGGAAAAGATTACATTGGTTTGTAATTAAGACCGCCTTACTCATTACCATGCATGCCTTTTCATGTAATGTGAGTAAAAAGTTTTTTTTTCCCTTCTTTTTTCTCTCCCCATCTTCTTTCTTCTTTTTACTCAAGCTCCTCACTTAAAAACGCTGTACGCTGATTTGTATAACTTTTTTTTTAAGTATTTTTTTTTACCCTACACAAGAGAGAAAAGTTTTTGGTTGTTTGTCTCTTCATTTTTGTTTTTCCGTTTCAGTTTTCCAACTCCAACTCGAAGCCTTCTCATGTCCTTCCTTCCTCCTCATCCTCGTCGTCGTCGCCGTCGTCGTCGTCGTCGTCGTCGTCCTTTTCTTCTCGTGCTAGTAAACTGTTTAATAAACCAAAAGCAAAAGTAAAAGGAAAGAAATCCAAGTTTTTTTTCTCTTAATTTTCCATCCAGAGCCACATACGCATAGTTGATACATTCATGGACTTAATCTTGTTAAAAAGTTGTTAATGAAAATTGTCTTTCAAATTGAGAAACTTCTTTAGTTTTGGCTTTGCTCTTGGTTTTCTTTTCGTTTGGTGGTTCCCTTGACTTGTCCATGCACAGGGTACGCAGTTATAATAAGGCAAAAGCAAAATCCATATATTAGTATATTAGTTAGCCGAGCCCAAATAATTTTTAAGTTTAATGAGTTTTCCTTGGTTAGTTTATTTTTTTAGGAGGGAGAAGAATGACTATGGGAAGGAAATAAAGGAGGACTCATAATATAATATAATTCTACACACAAAATTATCTCTGTGTCTGTCTACTACACCACTGCTCACAACAGGACGATGAGACTGAGACAAAATGGATTTTTTTTATGCTCAAAAGAGAAAAAAGAGCCACATGGTGCTTTTACAACAATTTTTACTTTACTTAATTAATGACGTTGAATGATTCTCTCTCTCTCTCTACCTTCCACTCTTGCTCGCTTCTTGTGTATCGTACACACAATATGATACACCTGAAAACGTGAAAAACAAAAGTTCTTCTTAGCCTCGTCGTCCTATGGCCCTGCTCTTTTAACTTATAGTTAGTCCTGCTACATCTAGTTGATCTGGAGCAGTCGAGTGGAACACTTTGATTTTGAGTTGTAAAAGTTTTATGACGAGATAAAAGTTTCAACGCTTTTAAATAATTAGTTTGCGGATTACTTTTAACTTTACGTATAAGTACTATGGTTTAGATTTAGGACTGATTTGAGTCTCTGTCGAGTATGCAGAAAGGGAAAGTTAAAGGGGTATGCACAGGTACGGAGAGCAGAGTCTCTGCAGTGTGGACGTGGACTGTCTACTACAGATATGAGTCCTCACTAAGTAGCTCCACATCCTCTACATATATCTGGTCCTGTTCATGGGAAAACGTACTTAACATCTCCTGACGCGAGATAAAGGGCAAGTTTCCTGGTCTTGGTCTTGGTCTTGGTCTTGAGCCTAGTTTTCCTTCCATGTCGATGGTTTACGTCGTTGTCGATGTCGATGTAATGATGAGGAACGTTCCGTTCTGTTTTGATGTATCCGTATAGTGAGTAGTAGTGAGGAGTGGACGTAGAAGTAGAGGCGGAAATATACACATACTACCTATACATTGAGATTGAAGAAGGTGTATTGAGCAATGTGTGTACTATGTAGGAAGAGATTGGTAAAAAATCAAAAAAAAAATCTGAGCATCGCTCCTCTCGAGTATGTTTAATTAATCAAAAGTTTTTGTGTATGCTCAATGTGTAGTTATAGCGTGAAGGAGTGAGAGTCATCAGAATAGAAGTAACACATCTTTTTGGAACACTTATTACCCAGCTCAAAGGAGGAATTAAGAAGTGTAGATAATACAAAGAATCTCGTTCAACTACAAAATCCAGACAATTTTTATGACTATCTGTCGACATCCTACAGATGCTTCCTATTACAAATCCTACCTTAACTACTATGTACATAGTCTTTGTTGAATTTTTGAATTTGAATTGGAAGTTGAAGAGCGTCAATAACTCTATAACGCTCCTCATATACATCTCCCCCTTTGTTGAGAGCTCCATTGGGGGAAAAAAAAGAGTCAAGTCTATATACACTATATAACATTTTGCTAGGCATTTTAGTTCAAGCATTCATTGTCCATCTAATTTGCAAATGAATTATAACGAGGAACCAGTCATCATCAATAGCAGCTTACCGATCACACTGGCACTGGCTCTGGCTCTGGCTTTTGGTTGTGCACCTAATGTTGATTAGCTCCTGTGCCCACCAATTCATGAATAATATACCTCTGCGCTCCCGTCCATCCTGTAGATGTAGATGCACTCACATTTACATGGGGATAAGTACCTACTCTGTACAGTATACACACTACTTCAGACGGTGGGACGTAACATGTAACTATCACTATTACTATAACAATATAATCGGATCTTCCCCGACAACTACTAAATAGTGCGGACACAATCATGTGTGTATACTTCCACCAGTGATGGTAAACAGAGGGAGAGAGAGAGAGAAGGGAAAAAAATGAGCTAACGTAACGTCTTAAGGTATTGTTTGAGCGTAGAGGCTGCAAGAAACGGGCCAACGCCCTTATTGATTGAATGCAATCAGAGACTTTAACATTACACACACACACACTGTAAATTTTTATTTCATTAGAAAACTCGACAGAATTTATAAGAATAGAATAAATGCATTATCATGAAAATGTTTTTCATGCGATTTTCCCGCTGTATGTACACACACAGAGATTGCATATGATGGCAGTGGCAGTGCAGTAGTCGAATTCGAATTCGAATTTGAAGTCGTAACAGGAATAGCAGTAGTAGTCATGGTGGTGGTGGTGGTGGTAGCAGCAGTACTTGTGTCAAGTGAATTCGTAGCTTGACGTAAGCTTAGCTTGACTATGCTTATTTTATTTACCTATAGCACGTCGAGAGTGTCCATAAGAGCAGAGGAGCTGGAGATTGTAGAGTATATGGACTTCTTGCTTTTGGGTTTTTAACACCCAAGACGCTTATGTTTATACACACTTAATACTTCTTCATACTTGGGCAGCTACATAACTTCCAGAAACCTGACTGCCTGTCTGTATGATTTTGTGTGTGTGTGTGCTGCAGTCGACAGTCTTGAGTCCACAGTGCAGAATGGTTAAAACAACTGTAGACTCTAGGAAATATATAGAGTGAGTATACTGCTCCCAGGTATATGGACACAGAGACTGAATAATCGTGTTACGATCGATCAGAATAACTTCAACTGTTTGACGAGACACAAGTTTACATTTTACATTGCGTAGGCTATATGCAATACAGAATATATGATATGAGTAGGTAGTTGGAACTGTGGCTTCGGCTTGAGTGTATTTAAAATTTAAATGTATATAATAATAATGATGATAGCATTAATAAGAATAAATAATTTAGAAACAAGTCGTGTTGATTTCAACGAGAGCTACATGTACGTTTTCAACTATTAGCATTTTTGCATGAAAATATTATATTAAATATATATTAAAACATTTCTAACCTCATACTTTTTCCTTTTCTGAAGTTGCTCCCATTAATCTAATTGTAAATGTTGAGCGAATTGGGAAATTGAGATGGTATGGTTATGGTTATGGCTATGGTTACGGCTGTGGTCTGATATGATATGAAGTGGAATTCAAAGTGAGGTGAAGTGAAGCTTCTGATTGTAAGCTCCTTCCCTCGCCTTGTTGTATTCAATAATATTGTCAGTCATTTCATGGAGTCTCACGTCAGCTCAGCCTGTCATGTTTAACGTCATTCCGATTAATTTTATTTCTGTATTCATTCTGCGTCGGCAATGAAAACTGAGACGTTCCCTCCAAACAGGTAGGTAGGTAGGT
>JAQFZE010003270.1:0-12884 GCA_034695245.1 Dicyrtomina saundersi | reverse complement strand
TGTTTTTGAAATGTACAAAAAAATTTATTTGCATGTTTTTGAAAAGTCAAAATATTCTTTTTACATATTTTTAAAAAATGCAAAATGTTTCATTTACATGTTTTTTCAAAATTCAAGCAGCGGGGGCTGCCTGCGCTGGCCGCGTTATCCGGCCCTGGTTAGTATTATTTTGTAACATTACAATTTTTTAAATAATCTCACTTTTTTAAAAATGTACGCATATTCGCCACTACATACGCTTTAAGTTTTAAGTATAGATAACATTTTTCGCATTTCCTCTTGAATATGCGGGCTCAATGGGCTGTACTATTGAACCTGCCACCTGCCTACATAATTATCCCCATATACTTATAGGTAATTCTGTATTTTTTGGGCTTTTTATTCAAGTATAGTGCGTCATAAGTATGTACAGTCTTGACTGGGAGCTTGAAAGTAAAATCGTTATCAAAAGATAGTGCAGATTGCAGAGGTGCATTAGGTGTAAGTGTGTAAGACAAAGATGAAGGCGATTATTATACAATTAAGTGTTATAATTTTAATTACACTCCTATAAAACTACTCGTACACTGGTTAACGTGAGAATTCGAACTTGAATCATATAGTTTTGCAATGCATCATCCAATAATAACAAACAACATTACATTAGCTATTAAAACTTGAAGTCACACGCATAGCACGAGGAAATGTCTTCCTCATCAAAAGTACATAATAAAAAATATGTAAAATATAATGCCGACTTTTTTCTATGTTGTGGTGCTGAGAAAAAGATGGACGATACCGAGTGGTACAATTACCATTAGAAACTAATCATATCATCTATTGAAATTAAAATTATACTTTAAGAGTTCAGCAGAACCACACTATGTGTATGAAGGAAGGAACTTTTGCTGTATTATTGACAGAAGATGATATGAACAACATTATTAAAAGGAAAATCTGATTCTGGTTCTTCTGCTTCTGATTTCTGGTTATTAAAGATGAGATGAAACTCCCACTCCAGGAATTTTTATAAAGTTATTAAATATGTATAAATTTTTAATGTACGGAAGAATTCATAAAAATTATTTCACGCACTCGGACGGCCGAACCCCTATGCCCTGTCCTGCAGGTATAGGAACTATAATGGGTAGAATAATGAAGGTACTATTTTTGCGTAGAAACCAAGAAATTCCGCAGCAAAGCTAAATATATCAAATTCCACAGATGATAATTTATTTTGTATGATTCATCCAGTGCAGTGCTGCGTAAGTAGTGTGTGAGGACAGTCCGTGTGTCAGTAGACAGACAATGGCCTTCCATCGTTTGTTTTCTGTTCAATTTCCATTGGGAATTTTTTGAGAAGGTCTGGGGGATTTTTTCAGAATTCTCCAATTTTGAATTTAATTTTGAAATATTGTCAAAAATATTTTGGGATTTTGAAGTTGAATAAAATTCGAAAAAATGTTTCACAGTCTGAAAGTTGAAGTGGTTGTGACCTTAATTTCATATTACATTTTAATTACAATTTCTTGGAATCATGGAATTTCCGCTCTGCCCCCGCCGCCCTCAAAAACTGATGGAAAAAATTTATATGAAATTTCAATAAATGGCTCAACAGACCCGCAGTACCAATACCCTCAGTCCCAGTCCGTCGAGAATGAGAAAGAAAATAGTGGTGAGACAATATTTAGTGGGAGTATCCCGAGTGGTGGGAGTGTAATGAGCGATTTAACTCTGCTACATAACAGTGGTGGTGGTGGTGGGAGTGGGGGCTCCTCAAAAATATTTATCAACAAGTGTACCGAGGACGTCTTTTCGGAGGACGAGTGGGACGTTCCAGAGTGGTTAAAAGGTCCCGAGTCCGAAACAAAAACAAAGCAAATGAACGAGAATGATTTTTTTAATGGGGAACTCTTCAAATTTAAAATCCATACAAAGCCAATTGAGTGCGGTGAAGCTAATTTCCGAGTTTACAAAGTTTTAAAATCTGAAATATTTCGAAATGATTCCTATGATATTGATTGGCAGTATGGGGGCTATGCGGACTATTTTACACCTTTTGGTGAGTTCAAAATGAACGAATATTTCCTAGATCATCAGAGCTACTGTGTTGCCACTTACTTTGGGGATGAGATCACCCTTGAAGTTTGTATTCCACAAATTAAAATACGGAAATGTTGTCCATATGGAACTGTGGTCAAGTTTAGTTTGAGCTCCTCTCATGAGCTCCCTAATTGTGTGGAGATTCTAGGGAAGGACTGGTCACCGTTTTACTACAAGAATGGGAATAGTGATGCAGGTGGGGTGTGGAATGATATGGATGTGTCGTACTTTTCTGAGTTTTATAATCCGGACTGTGTTGTATATGACAAGTTGACACCGAATCGGATGGCTCATGGACCATATTTGTCAGAGTAAGAAGAATTACTGTAAAATAAAATTAATTTAAATACTGATAGTTTGTAGAATTTTTTGAAAATTTTTTCATTGGACTGCATTATAGTATCCGAGTTCTGGAAGATGGGACAATTTTAACCCGGCCATCTGGAAATCACATGTGGGACAGTCCTAAAGTTTATGAAGAAGACTACATCGAGGAATTTTGTATCGATGGTTTTCTCGATTCTGACCAAATGAATAAAACAGATGGGCCAGTGGATTTTATTAGGTCACCTCAAAATCAGATCGTACTCTTTTGTCACCAGTCCAGAGTTGATGATTCGGTAAAATATTATTCGCTACATCCCATCAGTACAAATTTTGGTTCATTTTTACTTTGAAAAAATGTTCGAAAATTTTGAATTTTGAGAATTTTGACCAATAACAGGAAGACGACCTAATCTACTCCTGGCTGTATTTTCTACTATTTTCTTTTGCATCATTTGTCCTTGGGTCAATTGTGCTGCTGTACGGGCTAATTTGGAAGAGACAGAGCATTCATGGATGGACCATTCTTGGTTTCTGTGGGTCAATGTGTCTCTGGTTTTGTTTCTCTGCAGTTGCGCACGGGATGGGCTTGTTTCAAGGCTACAGCTGGAGTCTTCATGTGGGCGGTACGACTTGTATTATAAATGGTAAGTGCGCGTGTGCTTTTGATTTAATGTAATTTGTGGACGATCCCTAATAAAAGCTTGTAATAATTATTGATGTGAACACACTTTTCCCACTACACTATGCTATTTATTTTTAATGTTGCAGGAATTTTATGGCATTTTTTCTACGTGGCAACATTTTCTTGGATGGCAGTACTTAATTTTGATCTGTGGTCTGCCACTTGGTAAGAGCGAGATTTTAATTTGAGAGCTGAATTTTCACCTATTTTCCTTTGTGAAAATTTGGCCAATAATGGTCAATAAATGAAGATTAAATTAGAACACATTTTTTCCCCACATTTTAGCGCTCCTAATTCAGCGACAGCTAAAAGAGTAAATAATTTGCACCACAAGTTTGGACTGTACTGTTGTGCGGGTTTTGGTCCACCAATTTTGGTCGTGGCAATTGCATTGTTTTTTGAGCATCAGTTTGAGTAAGACATATTATTTGCACAATGTAATATTTGTAAGAATTGGGCACAATTCAAACAAAGTAATTTAATAACTGAAATCTTATTATTTTGGTATAGTATATTTGATGACCGAGTGATTCGACCTTTGTATGGCTATGACATTTGCTGTTTGGATAAGACTGCATTGCTTTACTACGCCAGCTCCGTCTCATTCATTTTCTTTGGGCTCAATTTATTCTTTGCGTGGTCAACTATGGTGTTTTTATGTAAATACAAGAAAACCATGAAACATGATTCTACAATTAAGAATGAGTACGCACATTACAATCTTATTAAATACTTATTCTTATTAAATATAAAATGACGTTTTAATAAATTGAAATTTGTTTTTACTTCGTTTGTTTACACAGCGTCTCCCAATTTAGCAAATTATTTATCCTCATGGGCTTCACGTGGATTTTTGAAATGGCATCTTGGAATGAAGAGCTCACGTGGTACTTGGCCGTATTTGATGTCTACAATATAATCCAAGCGGTTGGTCTATTTTGGATTTTTGTGTACCGAAGGGAAGTGTGGCAGCAACTGTTTGAGGAATACCCATTAATCAAAGGTAAAGCAGCAGACCGTTGCGATATAAATTATTTGATTATTTATAATAATTTATAATGCAAATAACAATGATTGACACTATTTTTGTTTTAGCTTGTACAAGTTGCTTAAAACTTCCGGAGCCGAAAGTTGCTGAGACTACTGAAACGGATAACGATTCCTTGGACCTTAAAGGCATTTCAACTGCGACAGTTACCAATTTCTCAACAAGTTTTGTCATCGAGGAAGCTTTAAAATCCAATTCAGAAAAAATGGTGGCGGAATTTGAACTTATGGCACGTCCATGTCCATAACTACTACGCTACTACTACTACCTACTAAAATATTATTACCCACGTTTGTTTTTTGTTAATTTAGATTTTTACTGTTGCTCAACAACTGTCAATGTCATTACTACCATACCATTTCAGTGTCATTGTCGTTATACTTTAATGTTACATATTATACAATATAAGAAGCGGAGATTTTAAATAAAGATTTTTAATTTATATTACGTATATAAATGTGTTTGTATGCTTATAGTGTATTGTCTTCTTAGTTACTTTCATAACACACCTTTTTACTTTTAATTAATTGTTTTGGAACTCCGAACCGACAAAGACGGAAACAATAAAACGCTTGGTAATATTATTATTAGTTTATACATAAAGATATAGGTTTATCGCGTTGTTTGTAGCTACCCCCATGTTAAAGTTTTTTCTTGTGTGAATTTTAGTGCTATAAATAGTATAAATGAAACGATAACTATCTTAACGCAGGATGCTCCCACACGTAGTATGTAGATATGGTTTTTATTAACTTCCAGGTTAATCCGCACTCAGCACCTCTGCCTTCCTCGCCCATGTTATAGGGTCTAATCAAAATTTCAAAATCAAAATCAAATAAGGTATATACGTGAATATGAATAATATAGTGCTAAGCTTAAGAACAAACAAGTCTAAAATGCGTCTGCATTGCGTCTCCCACAATATGATTGTTCAAAATGGGGTAACTGATTTTTATATCTATAAAGATATATTTTGTAAGCATGACCACACACACAAAGTTTGGCATTCAACTACAACTCTCTGCAGAGCATGCATGGTGTGTAGGTCAATGTCAGCAATTTTTTCTTATGCTTAAACACGGCGTTACGTAACATTTTGGGGTGGTGGGTGAGTCCAAAGACCGTTTTGCGTTACGTTATACTTGAATGATCCTTCTAGATATATATTAAGGTACTGATTTATGATTTTTACGTAGCACCGGCAACCCTTAAACATTCCTTAAAGCGCAGCTTTTATGTTGGAGAAAACTATGCAATGTTTTTCTTTTTTAATTAAGCAGTTTATAATTTTATTATTATTTTCCCCATGTTTCTCAATAAAATTTGTGGGTTCTGCGAAAATAAAAATATTTTATTAAATTTAAAATAATAAATAAAATTGAAAGTTAAGCAGTTTGTTATACTTGTCGGAGTCCTGTGAATACTGACTGGGTTGAAATACTGGATTTACTAGTGGATTCAGGTGGATCATCGTTCAAAGACAGACGGCCCTTGCATCTGCTTGCATTGCATTGCATAATAAATTAGTTATTGATTTCATTTTAAAAATTCCAAATTTCATCAAATTGAAACGAATTCATAACTTCAATTAAATCCGTAGTAATTCATATGACTTCTACTAATTGCACTCCCACATACTACTACACTTATTGTAATTCACCACATTAGCATTATGGCTCCTTCCGGAAGTTTGAAAGTAATGCAAGAAAGTGATGTAAAAATGGTGCAAAAACTTTATGCAATTCTTCAATGCGCAACTCAATTAAAAATATTATAGTTTCCCATTTCCCACTGTAACTCCTTCCGCATCCCCTACTTGCTTTAAATATTCCAGTGCTGACTGCAGAGAAAAAGCCAGTACTTATTTGCTTCACTTGAGTCACACTAACGCTTGTCATAAAGACACCGTAAGAACTATAAGTAATTAAGTAGGTACATATTTTTAAATATCATTATTTCATTTTTAACATGCATTTGCATAATATCATCGCTCAGAGGGTAAGCGACGGGTGCCTGCTTACAATCAACAATCAAAACATGTTATCATGCGTAGTAAAAGTAAAACGAACGGTAATGATTTAATGATTTTACTGCTTAACTAACTGTTAACTACCATTTTCGTTTTTAATTCTAGTCATCCTTCACCATGATTAGAAAATCTAGGAAATGTATTTACTTCAATAAACTGCAATCGCCGTAATCAACTCGCCCAGATCCGACCCCTCGACCGAGCACCGAGGCACGATGCACGCAAACCTGTCTTATGTATTTGATACAACAAGTTCAACAGCAATGATGGGCTTCGGTCACCACTTCCCCCATGAATCCGCTAATACCTCTCAAGAACTTTCGATATCTTCAGCAGGGAGTAAACGTGGGGGTGGCGTCGTTGGCAGTATCCTTGGTGGAGGTAGACTGAAGCCCGATAAAGGAGGATCCTCAAAGTTCCCAAACTCCTCAACCCTGCCATGGTTCAGATTTGCCAAGGCGGAATTCCGTAGCCCAGCCTCAGATGAGCTCCTCGTCTACATGTACCCGCACAGTTACCACTCTCAAGTTGTGGCGATGGCCCTCTACGAAAAATCAATTCCATTCACTGCCCAAATCCTGGACATCCACAAAGGGGATCAATTCCACGCAGAATACTTGAAACTCAATCCTCGGGGTGAAGTCCCTGTTCTCAATGACGGTATTTCCGACACGGTCGTCTCTGACACTTTCCAAATCCTTCGTCATCTAGAGTCTAATGTGGTGAATGGGACTGGGCCAAGTCTCCTCCCGGACATCCCGTCCCAACTCTATCAAGCCGAGAATATTGCTCAGAAACTGTATCGACTCAAAGTGGAGTCCCTCACCTTCGGCTCAGTTATCTACGATTTGGATTTGGAGCCGAAAGGTCCCTACGAATCCGAGCAAAATCGCGAGGACATGAGATATTTTATTGATAAACGTCGTGCCATCCTCCGGACTCAAGCACGTAACTTCCCACAATACGCGGAACATTTAACTAAGAAACTGAAGGATCTTGATTATGACTGGCATTTCTTGGAAAGTCTGGAAGACTATGAGGATCTCATCCACTCTTTTGAACAGGAGTTGGACGAGTGTGAAGGGGAATTACAGAGGCGGCATGCTAAGCACGAGCGGAAAAGGAAGCATCGGGAGAGGTACAGTGCGGGGAACGAAAGTCCAGCCGGGTCATCAACAAAGGGTCATGGTCATCGTCGAAGAAGTGAAAAATCTAATAGTAATAATAATAGGAGACATAGTGAGAAGACCAGACGACAAAGTGACAAGCTTCGGAGACATAATAATAGTGACAAACCATCTGGTACTGGTGGGCATGGGAAACAAAGTGTGATTCATGTTCATCGAGGAAGTAGTAGGCACAGTATTATTTATCAAGGGAGTGGAGTTGGCGGCTTACCTCACGTACCTGTACATAGAACCTCGGGAGAAAGTGAAACTAGTAATGTTGGGGGTGGTGGTGGTGGTGTTGATCATAGAAGCAAATCTGCTAAAAAAGGTAGTTTTCGCCATGATTCCAGCGGAGGTCATAATAACAATAATAATAATCCTGATAATTCCAATCGAAGTAGTATAACTCATGGACACACTAATTCCCCCGATATTTCAAATCATGAAGGTAATAACTTCATGTATAATTCACATTCCCACCGTCGTAGCACTGACACTCACAGTAGTCCAAGTCATACTCACATCCATAATAATATTAATAGTCGAGCCCGGGGAAGTTTTAATAGTAATCGAACTGTTGATCATCACCCGAAATGGTGGCTATGTTCCCCGGATATCTCGATGGCAGACCTTTTCCTAGCCATGCTCCTCTGGCGTATCTATGAATTAGGATTCTACAAACGACTCATTGCTCCAAGACCCCACTTAGTTGCATACTTTAAGCGGATGCAGGACCTGCCCAGTTTCCGGAAAGCAACAAATCAAGTCGTTGAGGATGATGATTCTCTTCATCATCATGATTATAAATCGAGTGAGATAGAGGATTTCCCTTGGTGGCTTGTACTCATCCCAATGGGGACCGTGGCTGCATTTTCCCTTTGGGGTTGGCTGGAAGGGAGTAGTGGACATGGAGGCGGCGGGTCGTCTGTTCCTCCAGGGCTGAGCAAGGCTAATTTGGGTGCTCAAATTAGTGTGGCTGCAATTGCATCCCAGTCATCCCAGCTAATGGCTCGTCATTCGTCAAAGTGCTCGTTTCGAAAGTAATGGATTTTTAAGTAGTGATTTGTTTGTATTTTTAATATTTAAAGCTAAATAAACTTGTTAGTTATAATTTAGAGGTATTTTGAATTATATAATAGTAATCGAAAAGGTAATTGTATGAAAATTCTAAATTGGTTCACATACTCGTACATCATGTGCGGAAATAAAGCTGATATTTCATGAAATCCATTTGATCTTTATGCATATTATGGATTTTTATTTATTTAGAAAGGTTTGTACTCAACTGTTTGTTCACAAATGATTTCATCGGTAGGGGGAATGGGTCGACTTGGCTACTGATGACATTCCATGTTAAAGATAGCTATTTACGCAATGCTTAAGCTGATGACATAAATCATAAAAATGGGGATATTTTGACGACGTCATTTGAGGACGATCCCTTCAAAGAGTATAGATGTAAAATTTGCTCCCAAAAATTTCCATGACGTGGGAATGCACATTATTACAGAAATGTTTTCCACTAATAGTAACAAGTACAGCAGCTTTTCATTTTTATTGACGAATCCCATCTAGTTAGCTACTAAATAGACTGTAAAAGCCACAATGCAGCATTGTATTGCTGGCACCTGTCAACCCAAAAGTGCAAACAGAGACAGATAAATACCTAATAATTTATTTGTATAGAAATCGATCGTGTCAATCACCTGTTTTGTGGGTTACCGATTAGCTCTATGCGATCAGTGTCTTTGTCTTTATGCATATAATTACTTTATTGTGTGTAATAAATTTTACAATTTATTATGCATTGTACATTGTGATTGATTTTTGCACCAGGTGAACTTAACTATACGTAGGTAATTCAATATAGAATATAGGCTCGTATCTCCAATAATTTTAATCTTAAAATAGTAGTGCATAAAATATATATAATTTATTATCTGCCCTTATTCCTTCTGATTTGCAACATGTAAATTGAAATAAATTACGTGCACGAGTATAGCACGAGGATACCTTTATTAACTTCCATGAGTTTTTATAATGATTGATCCGAACCAATTTCAACTTCGATATGAAATTTTCAAGTCTAATGCATTTTACTTCTCCGGCTTTGTGTGTCAGGGCCTGTAAAGAAAGTGAGTTCTAATTTTTTATTGCCGATTATAAAGTAGTCAGTTCAAAATATCTCTACGCTGCTGCTGTGCTCTTGTAAACATAAAACATATTTTATTACAATGTTCGAGTCCTATTGTAATAATTGTTGTGTAGTAAATACAAGTATTAAAACTATCTTAAATACCTCAACACAACATGTGCTACTGCTACTACTAGTACTCACGACTTTGGTCCCTTGCCCTTGTGATGGCCAACAGCAAATTCTATGCGAAGGTCAATATCGGTCTAAAAATGCTCAAAATGATTCCCAAATTTTTACTGCCAATCCCAGCTGTCCTAAATATTTCTTTATTGGGGACGAAAGTGGAGCAATTTCATGTACTGCGACTGGATTGCCAGTGGTGACAATGATGTGGGAGCACATTCCGAACCCAGGCCAAAATTACACTGTAAAAAAAATCGCACAACAATAAGTAGCAAAGAAAACCAATACTATCATAAAATATACCAGAATTATTTATAACACAGGAGAAACTTGATCTTGTTCTTGATGTGATTCTGACTGTTTAGGTGGAACTGACCCCCAGTAATTGGTCAACGTTTAGGAGTGAGGAGAATGTAAATTGTACCCTACATTTTTCAACTATTGAGAAACGATTTGAAGGGACCTACCGTTGCAGGGCAGGGAACAAGGATGGCCTAATCGCAATAGATTACACTGTTAAAGTTCTAAGTGAGAAATATTTGAATTTCATACATTATGGGATAAAGTACGATTTCAATTACAGAATTACAAGTGTAGCATTTTCAAGGCTAGGAAAATAAAATAAATCAAAATGAGTGTATTTCGTTTTGTTTTACAGATCCGGATACATTTACAAGAGGAAAACCCTGGATTTTTGTGGTTTACATTGCAGGACTGATTTTAGCAGCAACACTAATAAACATATTGCTGTCTCTAGGGATCAAGGCTAAGACGGGGTCACAGGTATTTATATTTATAGATTATTTACGATAAAATAAATCATCTCTGCTGATTGACTATTGAAAATAATAACTTTTGATACCCGTTTTTTTGGACTAGGAGGAACTGGTACACAGCGAAGCAGGTTCAGATACAGAAATCAAGAAGATGAAATTTGATGCTAACAATAATGAACTGGATGATGAGATGGAAGATCAAAACAGGAAAGGTCAAAGGTGGTAAACGAAGTTTTTAGAACACTTGCACCAGTAGTTCAATGAGAGTATGAAATCAGTAATATGCATTTTAGTTATTTTATTTAACGTACATTGTACTATTTTACATTTAATGCATAAAAACATGAGGAAGAATGCTTTGAAATAAGTATAAATCCGTACCGTCGTTAATTATAGGCTGTAGCAATCGTGGGCGCCTTCCTATAAAAAGGGCCTATAAAATAGGCTAGGATTTGAGCGATTATAGGAAGGCAAAATAGGAAGGCAAGATTGTTTGCCTTTTCTTCCTACAATATTTCCCTCAAAATAGGAAGGACGTAGAAGTTAATGGAAATTAAGGATAGGCAAAATAGTCCTACAAATTTATAGGAAGGGGAAATTGAATTGTTCAAAATTGCTCAGAAGTTACTAAACTGGGGCAATACAAAAATACAAATACACTTTTTAAAATGTTATATTGATTGTATTGCATAAGTAAATGGCAATTCAACAGTGGCGATTCTGCCAACTCAAGGTTGCACATAGTAAATTTTCGTCCGCCATGATTTAAATTCAGTTTTCGTCCTTAGCTAGTAACACAAAAATGCATATAATATTCAGTGATGAGTAACAATGAGAATAGCATGCTTATATACGACATCCAAAGTCCAAAGGCTTAGTAAGGGCAGGGTTATAAACGACCGAAGGGTGCCGACTTTTAGGAAGTTAGGATGTTAAATTGCTTTTAGAAAAAATTTCCATTTACTTAATTGCTTAAATAGCGACAATCTATCCTACCAAGTACAATTTGGATGCGATGGGTGGGAACTAATAATCGACGGGAAAACCTTTTCCACTATCTCGACTTTGTATCCAGACAATAGATTGTCAAGTAACCTTGATTAATTAATTTAGCTGACGACCAACTGAGTTCTGTTGAATATTTTCTGGCAAATGCAGTTTCTAATAATTAAAAATACGTTTAAAATAAGAATTGCCACTTTCACAATCATGTGCAGCCTTTAGGAAAATAGGAAGGATTTAGGCTGAATACAGGCAAAAATGTAGGATATAGGAAGGGTCATATTGGTCCTTAAAAAGTAGGTAGGAAATAGGAAGGCTGAAGCCCCATATAAAGGATTTAGGAAGGAGGAAATTCAAATGTAGGAAAAAGGGAAAAACTAGGTAGGCAAATCAAGTGCCCATCACTGGGCTGTAGTGAATACTTCAACTTAGCAGGTTCAGTATAATTATTCCAGATAAGTTATGTCAGCTTCATGGCTTTTTAATCATTTCTATTACTTGTTAAGTAAAGCACTGACTACTATTTTGGGTAGCGCTTGATAAATACGTATATTTTGGACTTTGACGATTTATTTGTATTACTAAAAGCCATATGGCTGTATTAGTTTTTTAACCGCGTGGTGTATGAAATTAGCCTGAGCAGCAAAATGTGTTATCAGTAAAGCTATTAGCTAAGTACAGGGTCTTTAAATTTAGTAATTTTATTAATATAGGTAGTGTGAGCGTCAGAGACCGTAGGAAAGCTGCGTACTACATTATTTGTTATCAATTTTTGTAAGAAAATAATAAATTATGTTTTTTTTAAATTTCCGCCAAATCTTAAATTCGATATTTCTACCTGCCATTCGTAGATTATACACAAAAGAAATATAGCATTCTAACGGTAATTATTGGTAGAATCTAATTATGGTTAACTTCGTCGTAAAAGCGCAACAGTTTATGTTTTAAAAAAAGTGTTTTTCAATCCTTCTAAAAAGTTTTGTATAGGCCAGATGCCAATTTTTATTAGACAATGCTTTTACTTCTTAAGAGCTTAAAATTGATGGATCAATCGTTGAAATCAGTTATTTTAAAAGTGTATAGGTAGAAATTAGTGATTTATTTACGTGTTCTTAATTCTTGTTTTTTTACGGTTACTTAAGTGGGAATTATTTTCGACTACTCTTCTTCTTTGTCTCAATTACGTAATAATGAGTAAGGATATAGTATTATTAACGACTGCATCCAGATAGAGTAAAGTAGTGATTCTTGTCGTTTCAAAAAAGGGTCCAACTTTCACCCTAAATCTACTACAGGAACAGGCAAACGTGCTTCGTCCCCTATGCCCACTGGTCCCGTAGTTTTCCCCAAATTTTTCGGATGCGTCCGTCAACTTGCTTGCAGATCCGAAGATCGCAACTCCAAACCAAAAGAAGATGCAGGAGCCTAATGGGAAAGCTAAATACCCGG